>JAXDDW010000107.1:470000-520000 GCA_034670385.1 Hoplostethus mediterraneus
TATTTTCTTCTCTCCTCTAACCTGCAGGTACCACTCCCCACATTCATCCTTTTCTTCCCTCTATGGTTCTGCTCCCTTTCTCCCCGATCCTCCCTCTGCTCCCTTCACCCCTCTGCTTTTCTTTGCGCTACTCCCTCTCCCCTTTCCCCTCTCTCTTTTCATTTTCTTCACCTCCATCTCTTTTGCTTGCTCCCACTGTTTTATACCCCTCCCTCCCTCCCTCTCTCCATCCCTACCTCCCACTAGTGTTTTCCTCTTTCGATCCCAACCTCTGAATACCTCCCCCCTTCTCTCCATCCTTACCTCCCACTATGTTTTGCACCCCCCCTCCTGCGTCTCGCTTTACCTATCTCTCCTGCTGTGTTTCACCCCCCTCCTCCCCCCTTCCTCCCCACTCTCTCCCTCTGTGTGTTGTCTAGGGTGGCCTTGTGGCTCTGCTTTAATCTCCTCCTGCCCTGAACATCAGTCAATCACCTGCCAGCCCAACCTGCCAGCTGTCTTCCCTTCCCTCCCTACAGTATGCAACACTTTCCCTTCAGCTATTCCTCCAGCGCTCCTTCCATCCCCGACTCAATCTCTCACTCTGTCTCTCTTACCCTTTTCCATCCATTCTCCTCCAGTCTCTCTATTTTCCATCTCCTATTTCCTCCTCTTCCTCGTCGTCTCCCGTTCGGTATACTGGGAAGACAAACACTTTGCTCTCTCTAATTTTCTACCCTGTGAATATTTGTCTCCTCTTTTAATGAAAATGTCAATCGGGGGAGGGGGGGGGGGTTGGGGGCGGGGTGAGGAGGTGGGGGTGGTCTCTGGGCTTTAAGCAGCTAATTTGGTTTCTGGTAATTCGTTTAACCTTTACATAGACCTGTCTTCCAGCCTATTCCATTGTTAAAGGATCAACGTGGAGGGGAGAGGAGAGCTGGCTGTGCTGTTTACAGTCTGAATTACTCTCCTGTAGCCGTATATGAACTTGACCATGAAGTGAGGCTGATCCGTCAGAGAAGATGGAGGGAAAACGGCAGAAGAGTTGAAGACAATGATAGGTGGAGATGTGGAGAGAGAGAGAGAAATGAGAGGAAGAGGGCAGACAGACAGACAGGCAGGAAGATGGAGAGCTCGGGGCCAGACAGCAATCGGCGAAAGAAACAGAGAGACGGGGGAGACAGAGGGAGACGGGGGAGACGGAGGGATGGGGAGGAAACAAGAGAGATTGGGGTGTTAAAAAGGAAATCCACCCTACAACTCTTCAACTCTGTCTAAATAAAATAGCTGTTGTCAACGTTCACTAATCACACAGGGAGAAGAGGCAGGGATACCAATTTCTCCACCAACAGTAGCCTCAATAGACCAGAATGCAATGCAGCCACAGGACGTGTTGCATTTTGGGTAAGGAGTGTGACTCTCGATTGGAAAAACTCGCTGTCTTGCTCTTACTTTTGCTATTGCTCTCTCCACCTATACACGTATAACACACACAGCTGGATGCCATACGTTCAGGCACATTCTCTGGGGATTGTCAGAAGGCATTCTGGGAAATGTAGGAAAGTTTAGGGAAAGCGAAAAGGTAAAACATTTCACCAAATCACATCACAGATTAGTGGTATATCTGAGGTTTTTCTTCCTTCAGAAACAGCACACAAGACAGAAGAAGAGAGAGAGAGAATGATGGAGTGGTGAGGCACCAAGACTAGAAGAAAACAGTTAAAACGATTGCCAGAGAGAGAGAGAGAGAGAGAGAGAGAGAGAGAGAGAATGAGAATGTTTATGGGATTTGTTTTAGCCCCGTGTGATTGACGAGCCTGTCTGTTGGCTGTAATGTCCACAGAGGAGCCCATAGAAAGTACTGATCAATTGAATGTCACCCTTGGAGAAAAAAACATGACATGGCCCATAAAACCACTGCTCATGTTTTTAGTGGCCCCACCCGCTCTTTTTATATACACACACACACACACACACACACACACACATGACAGAAACATCATCACACACGCATCATGACACGCTGACTGGGACACTGTATGTGTGTGTGTGTGTGTGGAGGTGTTGGGTGTCCTGGGTTTTACAGTTGATCAGATTATCCCTCCTTTAATACGCGTGCATGTCCGGGGCCCGTTGCAGCCGGGGGGTCGGGTGAAACCTGACGTGTTTACAAGCCGCCATGAATCAGGATTTATTTCCAGGAGATAAACGGACAGCGAGCGGGAACGAGGACCAGATAGCTGCAGAGAAAAACGGAAGGAGGGGCGGAGCGGCAGAAAGAAAAGGGTCACCGGTCACACGATGCACGTTAAACGATTACCGCTTTGAGCCGGGGTGTGAAAAAGTCAATGTTTATTGTGCGCTGACCCAATCGCATCGCATCGCATCGCCTGCAAACACGCGTAAGCTCGTTGTTCCACGCCAACTTTCCCGACGCTTTCTCGGAGAAATAAAATGTTTCATCGGAGAAATCTATTTAATTGCCGCTCCTCTCACAGCCAATCGCCCGCCAGTCGTTGTTGTTGTAGCTTTCGCTTTGCGATTGGCAAAAGCAACGCGAGGTACATATTCATGCACGAGGCTTTTTTGGGCCGCGGTCCAGACGCAACACAACTCAACAGGATGAGACGAGCCAGTCCCACTTTAATAATGCGCTCTTTGGAAGGAAAGGAGGGAAAAGGAAGTTTCCTGTTTGGGCTTATCTTGTTTGGCATGTGTGATGTGTCTGACGTCCAAATCTCTCTTTGTGTCTACTGGGAAGATTACTGTGACAGAATCTGAAGCGACATGTTATCTTTACGTATGTGTGTGTGTGTGTGTATGTGTGTGTGTACTGGATGTGTATGTATGATGTTGAGAGAGAGGAGGGTTCGTTTTGCCGATTCTCTTGTTTCTGCAATTGAATTCTTCAGTCAGGCCACAAACCCTCTCATGTCCTCTCCTCTACCTCTCCTCCTCACTCTCTCCTGACCTCTTCCTCCCGTGTCCTTCTCAATTCTCATGCCTTCTCAAAATGTATTGCCCTCCCCTCTTTTGTCTCCCTTCTCCATCTCTCACACCCTCAATTTGTTAACTCCTCTATCCATTCCTTAACTCTTCAATCCCTCAATTTAAAACTTTTTTTTTTATGCTCCACTGGTCTTGCTCCTTCTCCTTTCCTCTCTCTTTTCTTTCCCTTTTGTTTTCCATCCCTTCCTGTCTGTGTATGTCTCTCAGACTCCCTCTTATTCCTTTTACCTTCCATTCAAACCCAGTCTCTCTCTCTCTCTCTCTCTCTCTCTCTCTCTCTCTCTCTCTCTCTCTCTCTCTCTCTCCCTCTCTCCCTCTCTCTCTCCACTGACTCATGGTCCTCCTCTATTAGTATTCCCCCAGGGTGGTTAGACACCACGGTGCGTTTGTGTGTCAGCTCACCAAAAGGCAAACAATGAGAAGCCGACTGTCTGAAGAACTCCTGCTGCATGTCTCTGCATGTGAGGGAGGAAGAGGAGAAGGAAGAAAGGCGGTGATAGGATCAGACGAAGGGCTTTGTGTTGGTCATCCATATGGATGGAGGGGGACAGACAGACAGTGTTTGTTGACTGTGTGTGTGCTGAGTGAATAAATGCTCCTTTTCTCCCTTTCCAATGAAAATTGATCCCGCTGAGGTGCTTCCTGTGTGTGTGTGTGTGTGTGTGTGTATGTGTGTATGTGAACTGCACACCTACATTGATGTCTTATTTCTACAGGATACGACGAGGAAAATATTTTGGCCAGTCCTCGCTTCTTTAAGGAGCTGGGACTGTGGGGTTAGATTCAATGATGGTCTTCACAAGTATAGAAATACATGTGTGTGTGTGTGTGTGTGTGTGTGTGTGTGTGTGTGTGTGTGTGTGTGTGTGTGTGTGTGTTTTACAGTCTCATATCCAAGCAGGATGTCATGGATGATGGTGCCAGGGTGTCCGTCTGTGCTGCTAGACCCAGCTTTATCATTACAGCAGCAGTGACAGTATAACAGGCCGACCCATAGGGAGGTTTCTGGGGTGTCTTTTAGCTTTTTGCATGACAATAACCACCTTGTAAAGGCATTTATGAAACGCACGTGTAGCCATGTCTATGAAATGCATGTATTCACTATGTGCTGTATGATCTCGTCTCCACACAGTAAAGCACCAGTGGCAAGTGAACTCGCTTTTCATTTACCGGAGAAATATAGTCTGCAGGTTGCTAGAGGGAGGTCCTAATTCTTTCTTCACTGCTTTGCTTGTGGGCACACATACATACTGATAGGCACACACACACACACACACACACACACACACAAATAATGGTCCACACTCTGCATGTTCTCTCTCTCTCTCTCTGTCGCACGGACACACACACACATGGAGTGGTAAGTCACAGCGTGATATGGAGGGGGGGGGTGGTGGTCTCGGTGTGTGTGTGTGTGTGTGTCATTTCACATAACTCAGGACCACGGGTAGTGACAGAGTGAGGAGGAGGAAGAAGGATGAAGGAGGGTGGGGTGATGAAAGGGTGAGATAAAGAGAGGATGCCCTGAGAACACGGCGCATAAAAGCGGCGCGTCGTCACACAGGCTGATGGAGCGCTCCGTCTTCCTCGGAGGCACTTTAAAGAGCCACAGCACGACCACCTGGCAGGTCCCTGCACACACACACACACACACACACACACACACACACACACACACACACACACACAGAGATCACAATCATCAGACTGTCACTCTCCCCAAGCTTTGTGTGAGCCGTCCAACTTCAGCGTGGCCGTGATGTAACGTGTTGTGAGGTGATGGATCTGACAGCACAGGCTTCCACGGGAGAGCTGGACTCAGCGGGGAGGTAATGAGACAGCGCCAAAGAAGAGGAGGAACGAGGAAGATGTGTGCTCCTCCATGTTTGTTTCCTGTGATAAGGTGCCCTCCAACACGTGCACGCACACACGCACGCACACACACACACACACACTGACCCTCACTGCGTGCCCTGGTGGACAGGTGGTGGTGCCATTGCCTGTTGCTAAGCAATTACCAAGTCCATTACCCCTGCAACATGCCCGTAATGTGTGTTTTGAGTGTGTGTGTGTGCTTGGGTACTAGTGTGTGTGTGTGAGCTTTCATTACAGCAGGCGTTCTGAGTAAAAACCCCAGGTAGTACCCAAGACTAGTTTTTAGTGTTTACTGCTGAAAGGCTGCCGGCCGGCTCTCTTAGCTGTTAGCACACCTGCACACCTGCACCTGTGCGCCTGCAATCAAGCCCAGCGCATTGCTTTTTTTTGTGTGTGTGTGTGTGTGTGTGTGTGTGTGTGTGTGTGTGTGTGTGTGTGTGTGTGTGTGTGCGTGTGCATGCATGCACGCACGTGCCGGTGAGTGTGTGTGTTTGTCTGCCACGTGCTAGCTGATAAACAGCTCAGCAGTTAAGCACAGCGGCGTGTGTTGGCTGTAAATAACGGGCGCGCTGTTACAGAGCGCTGGACCACTGTAGCGCTCAGAACACACACACACACACACCTTGATCACATGCAGGCACACTCACAGGTCACACTCTCTCTCTCTCTCTCTCTCTCGCTCCCTCTCTCTCCTGAAGTGACTGAGGGGGCTGTTAAAATGTATTTTTCATACAATCAAATTCATTGATTTATCCGTGCAACAGCGTCAGAAAGGCTAAATAACAACAACATGAGGCTTCTGTTCAAAATCAAACAATACATTTATTAATCAGAGCACTCAGACGCAGCTCTCTCTCGCTCTCTCTCGCTCTCTCTCTCTCTCTCTCTCTCTCTCTCTCTCTCTCTCTCTCTCTCTCTCTCTCTCTCTCTCTCTCTCTCTCTCTCTCTCTCTCTCTCTCTCTGGATTGATAGTCACTTGGAGTCCAGTACCCTCCCCTAACAGTCAGCCTACTGAGGGAACCCGTTCTTGCCCCTAATTCAGAAATGATTGCCCCTCTGATATGATTACCTATCCCCACTCTTCTATTAAATTCACTCCTCTCTGAAAAATAAAAAAAACATATACACAGGGAAAAGGAAGCACTTACCCTTCCTGGCTGCTCCCTCCTCCCCACTGACTCCGTCCTGCATTCCCATTCATTTCAACTCATGGCTACTCATTCTTCTCCCTTTTCTCCCTCCCTCAGTACTAGAGGGTTGACTCGTACTAACTAGCGGTAGGGGGGAAGTGAGGGCTGATTTCATACCAGATTATCAGAATTCATTATCCTTACAATTAACACTTGTAGAAGTGTGTGCTCAGTTGTGAAATGGCAGAATAGTTCATTTCTCTGGGCAGAAGTATTCAGTGCTGCTTGGTCGCCCTGAGGAGAGGTAACTGAGTTATCCTGATTTTGGATGGGATGCAACTGCCAATTGTTAGGGTGTAACAGTGTAAAGTATAGAATCACCGCTCCTAGGGAGGAATTAAGTAATAACTTCATTTTGTCCTGAGTAATAAGCCCGAGACTGGTTATTCCCTGGACCTGATCTTCCCTAGCTCCTAGCTCCTCTCTCGTAGAGCAAGCAGACATCCAATCCACCAAGCAGCACTTATTTCAGTAACATGGTTTGCCAGTGATTCCTTCTAATTTTTCCATGTAAGGACACCATGGGTTCGGTGGTGAGCCGGGTAAACCAGCTGTGACGCAACAGCACCGAGGTCTTGCCACGTGTCGGGGATGCGGCTCGTCTTTGGTCGGCACATAAATAGCAGAAACAATCATGTGGCTCCCCAGATTTGACTCCTGCTCCTCTTCTCTTCCACCTCCTCTTAACACCCTCTTTCAAACCTCACCACTGCTCTTCTTTATCACCTGCATCTCTCTCTCTCTCTCTCTCTCTCTCTCTCTCTCTCTCTCTCTCTCTCTCTCTCTCTCTCTCTCTCTCTCTCTCGCACATCCACCCTCCGTGTTCCTCACTTCCTCCTCTCTGGGCGGTGGCCGAGTGGGATGGTAATTTACGGTGCGTGGCTGTTGGCTCTAAATGGGATGTTTTATTCAGTGGTGGAAGGAAGTGACTGGCTGTTCTACTGCTCCCCAGAGGACGGCATATTAAAACACACACACACACGTGTGCACGCATGCGCACATACACACGCACATAAACACTAAAGGGGAGATTTATAGACCGACGCTGACACGTCCTCTTTGTTTTGGAAATGGCGTCACACGAGTAGAGCGACAGACAGACTCACGTACTGACAGAGAGACCGCATGGCAGGAAAACACAACAACTGACATCGGCAGAATCAAAGTGACTTAGAAAGGAGAATAATAAGAACTGTGTGTGTGTGTGTGTGTGTGTGTGTGTGTGTGTGTGTGTGTGTGTGTGTGTGTGTGTGTGTGTGTGTGTGTGAGAGTCAAGGTCACCCCGGTTGGTTGTGTTTCTCTCCCTGTTGTCATGCTGACAGCTACATGTCTACTTGCAAGCAGCAGCGATGGAAATCTGTGTGTGTGTTTTGGTTCAATTGAGATGGAATGTGAGTGCATACCGGTGGACTGTGTGTGTGTGTGTGTGTGTGTGTGCGTGTGTGTGCGTGTGTGTGTGTGTTCATGCCTGTGTGAATAATGTAGTGAGAATAACAGTGTGAATATTCATCGTCTGTGTACCAAGTGACAGCTACCCATGTACCTGTCACTCACATTCTAGTTGGGTGGATGTTGGCGTTGTCAATACCACACACACACACACACACACACACACACACACACACACACACACATACACATAAGTCCTTGAAAAGATAGCGTGGAGTTTACGCCGTTTCGGTTCGTATGAGTGTGCGCATGCTTGCACAGGCGCATCTGAGTTGGTATTACCGCGGCGTGTTTGCTTGAGGGTGGTGGATCTCCTGATTTATTCATTGCGTCTGTCCCTAAGAGTCATCAGGTAGGCAGGGAAGACTCCGGCGTGTCTCCTCTGTGTCTTTATGACCTCCAGATGATGCTCACGTGGAAAAAAAAAAACCCAGCTCTCTGCCTACATACTTGCTTTAATACCGGCTCAACTCCTGCTATCGAGACAGGTGCGCCACACATGACTTATCCCTCACCGATTGGCCTCTAATTGGATCTGTGTGTTTGCATGTGTGTGTGTGTGTGTGTACTTGCACGCACGTGTGCACTCGCGTGTGTGTGTGTGTTTATATCCCCTGAACTAATTTCAACACCATTCTCCCTTTGCGATCAGAAGAACACGGGCAACTCGCGCAATAGCTCAGCGCGGAGCCGTAAAAACGTCAGGTGAAAAAGGTGCTCAGAGCATGCACACACACACACACACACACACGCACACACACACAACTCTCCCTGAGCGCCACAAGACTATTCAGATAGTTTTCATTTTCTGCATGGCTGGCTTTGGGTGATGGCCACTCACTAGGCGAGGGGAGGACGAGAAAGAGAGAGGGAGGGAAATATAAAAATTAGAGGACTGGCTCCGGGGAGGAGGAATGTGTTTGTGTTGAACATTACAATCCCCCCGGTCCCTCACAGAGGTAGAGAAGAAGAAGATAGTTTATGACAGTGTGTGTGTGTGTGTGTTTTCCTCTGCTAAACGGGAGTATGTGGGCGATGCTAGTTTTTGCATGTCTCTTACGCGGTTCACATGTTTGCGTGCTTACAGGTAGCAGGATGACGTACCTGCTCCGCTCTTGTTTTTCCACTCGACCCTGCAGGGCACGTAGAAGGAAAACGCTCACCACACTGTATATGTGACACGCTGCAGCAGCATCAGGGTTACAGCGCAGACGGAGAACGACATGATTTCTGAAATAATGAGAAGAGCCGTACAGATTGTCGGAGGAAAAGATGCGGAAGGACAGAGTGACAGAAAGACAGGCCGAGGAGGAGAGTCGGCAATGAGAGGATAATTGGGCGTGAGGGGAGTAGAGAGATGGGAGCCTGGGGTACCCCTCCACCTCTAGAGATCACCCCGGGTGGAGGAACGTTATTTACCCTAGTTGTGAGCATGCATCCTTCCCTGCCTTTCTTTCTTGTTTCTGTCTTCAAAATGTCCTCTACCTCACCTGTACACTAAAAAGATGTCAGTATGCATGCAGGCATGTTTGTGTGTGTGTGTGTGTGTGTGTGTGTGTGTGTTTGTGTGTGTGCGAATTTATTTCCCCCGCATTGCTACAGCTTCTCTTTCAGCGCTAAATGTAGTTAGAGTGTAGCCGTAGGGTCGGAGAGCACAGAGAGAGACGATCCTCATTCCCACGATTAAAGCTCGCTAGCAGCCTTCGCTATTCTTAGCTCAGGCAATCACAACACTTCTTATTACACAATGGGCCGGAGAGGAGAGGAGGCACGTCGTCTCTCATCATCTATAGGACGCCCGGCGATAAGAACACACACCGAGATGCACGCACACACACACACACATGCACACACACACACCGAACGCGTAAATTGAATGCGGCTCGCTCGGCTGTTTTTTTTTATCTGAGTGAAATGTTTTATTCTGTTCCAGCAGCTGAAGTGATAATTCCTCTAAACACTGTGTGTACCTTTGTACGGGCTCAACTCTATGATGGCTTCCTACTCAGGACAAGTGATGAATGACCAGTAAGGGTCTGTGACCAGAATCTGGGAGAGGATAGGAGAAGGAGAAGAGAGGGGAGGGGAGGAGGAGGAGGACACGTTAGAAGCGTAGGAACGAGAGGAAATGAAACAAGTGATAAAGAGACGAGGAACGGTGCAAATTAGTGAAGACAGACGTGTGAGGTGACATCACCGCTCTGATAAACCATGTGGGTCAGGCTGCTGCAGCTCCGCCTGACTTGCATGATTTGGCGCTGCAGGATTTACACAGCAACAGGTTTTGGATTTTAAATTTATTTTTTTTTAAACCGTAAAGGGTAATTCTGGGATTTTTCAACCTGGCCTCTATGTCCACAAAATCGCTTTTCATACCTTTAAGTAGATCCCAAAAGTTTCTGAGTTTCTCCGGTCCATCGGCTCAACCGGCAGTCGCGTAACGGCGGCTCAATGGCGGCAACGTAATCCGTAAAGGCATACTCGGCCGGTCAAAGTACGTCCACTAAAAGTGCTTGTTTTTGTCACGGACGGGCTCAGATTGTTATTCGTGTTATTATCCAAATGTCTGACAACATTATGGAAAGGGTCGCTACAGAAACAGCTCGGAAAACGAGGACGGTGAAAACGATTTGAAGATAGTTTATGGAAGCGAGAGGGTGAGTTCTAGCAGTTCCTCTACGTAAACTCAAAACTCGTCTCTCCGACTCACGTATCAACCGTAATTGACATATCAGACATTTGGATAATAACACGAATAACAATCTGAGCCCGTCCGTGACAAAAACAAGCACTTTTAGTGGACGTACTTTGACCGGCCGAGTATGCCTTTACGGATTACGTTGCCGCCATAGAGCCGCCGTTACGCGACTGCCGGTTGAGCCGATGGACCGGAGAAACTCAGAAACTTTTGGGATCTACTTAAAGGTATGAAAAGCGATTTTGTGGACATAGAGGCCAGGTTGAAAAATCCCGGAATCACCCTTTAAGATCTGTTTATCTGAGTAGTTCAGAGCAACAGAGAGAAAGCGAGAGACAGGAGGAACAAGAGGCTATCCCCTTCCTCTCCTGCTGTCTGTGTGCTCGTGGGTGTGTAAGACAAGCAGAGTGGCTTGTTTATGGACAGATTAATTGCTTTCATGGCCGTGTTTCTCCCTGCGAACAGTGCCGGGTGGTTTTTAACGAATGCCCGCGCTGTCTGCCTCGCCAGCCTAGCCACGCCACGCCGTCGCCTGCTGCTGCTGCTGCTGCTGCTTTTCAGAGCACGGCCAGGCTTCAGCTAGAGCCCACCACGGCTAATGCCTAGCGCTCGCCGCATGAGCCTGCACAGGTGAGCGGGTTTCATCAGTGTGTGTGTGTGTGTGTGTGTGTGTGTGTGTGTGTGTGTGTGCACTTTTCTGAGTGGCCCGGTACCGGTGGGTGGTTCTAACTCAAGGCCCACGGGGCTGAGGGCGACCAGCCGTTAACTGGACCGCGACTTTAATCATTTCCCGCTGAGCTGGGGTGGAAGGAAGCCAAGGTTCCCACAGTGTTAAACCAGGGCCAGAGACAGAGGGATTCTTCAAAAGACTTTAAAACTCTGTTGAGGAAGGAGGGTGGAGTAAAAGGCTGGAGAGGAGGTGAAAGAGACAGTTTAGTAGAGAGGGAATTAAGACTGAAAGAGGAGAGGGAATGAAGGAGTAGCTCCCTAAAGCTCCAAGCATTTTCATGTTTCCATGAATCAATGAAAAAAACAACACAATCCCATTATCCCCGTCTTTCACTCCCTTCTCACTTTATCACCTCTAATCATGCATTGCTTTCTTTCTCTTTTATTTTGCTTTTCCCACACCCTCTCTCTCTAACCCCCTATCTATCTATCTATCTATCTCTCATTTTCTCTCTCTCTCCCTCTCTCTCATTAATCAGGTCTGCAGGCTTTCTCTCTCCTTTTATGGCTTTCTACTTCATTAAGTCTGAAGCAGGGACAGACCACTGCTAATGGACAGTCTCAGCCCTAACTCCCAGCTCTGGCTAGAGTGTGTGTGTGTGTGTGTGTTTACGTTGGTATACACCCGCTTTATGTGCATATATGCATGGGGAAATGCATCCATTTAAATGGTCATTTGTGTGTGTGTGTGTAGTGTCAGGAGTATTAGGAGAGGGTGTGACTGTATCCACACAGAGCAGCCTATCAAATCACGACCACCTCCACTCCACTCCTATGTCATGATCATGCCTCCCACACTCACAGCACCTTTAAGGGTAAATTACACCTTTAAGGGTTCCTTAGCTTGGCCTCATAGAAAAGCACAGAAACCCTTATAAGGAAGGATTGGCAGAAGGCAGGAATAAAGTGCAAGCTTACAATATACTTTAGAGGTCTTCACCAAAACTTCAGGATGGCAGCACCTAAACCGAGAGGCCCCCAGGGAACTCATACTCCTTAGTGCGTATCTCTTTTACTGCCCTCTCCACAGCTGCAATCTTATTAACTAACAATACCGTTTGACTATAATGCTCCATAAAGAAAGACTTTATAGTTGCATATATTTACCTCCGGCTCTCCGCCCAGCGGCGCGGTCTTTAGTGCGGTGCTGTTCTGCTCGGCTGCTCGTGGAGGACAGGTAGTATTGAGCGCTGCTGTAAAGAGGGAGCTGCTTTACTGTGTGTTTGTTCTGGCATGTTAACAGCTAGCTTTACGGCTCTGATTACGGCCCCCGTCGGAGGAGCCGGGGAGTGCTAACTACCCGGGGGGGGGGGGGGAATGCCGCAAGGCAGGAAGGAGAGGGGGGGGGGAACGTGGCTAATGTACATACTAACTCCAGCGTTCCCTCGGGGTGTGCGTGCGCTCGCCCTTGAGGAGAGCGGGAAGGCCGTTCCGGTAGCGGTAGCCTCGACTTTGCCAGAAAGTCAAAAGGATCTCGGTGTTGCGTAATGCGTCGCAGAGCTGTTTCTCTTTCCCCTGCTCTCCGGCAGACGGTGTTCAGGAAGGGGTTTGTCAAGAGTTTCTCCTTTTAATATCAGTGCTTCAATACTGGGCCAACATGTGGAAATATGAAGCTGCTGCAGGAATGCACATGGTGATGGAACGCTTCGTCTTATATGAAGGATGTTGTAGAGAGGGATGTGTCTGTTGTGTGTCCTCTTGCACTGGTCCTGTGTCAGTTGTTCATATGTCTCTACAGCGATGGTCAAATCATCTGTTACAGTTTCATGCTTGGCAAATAAAGCGGTTATTATCACGATGCCTGATTCTGTGCACGAGTGATGTAATTGTATTTTCACATCACACCATATGTTATGTCCCTTCACACACACACCAGCCGGCTTGGAAGTCTGAGGATGGGATGAATTAGGTAGACACACACCAGTTACGTCTCTCCCTGTCGCCACAACGGACCAGTGCCTGTCCCAGCCTGACATATGGCAGATGCACACTCTGTTGCCTGGACAACTAGGGATTTCTCTAACTTTGTGTGTGTGTGTGTGTGTGTGTGTGTGTGTGTGTGTGTGTGTGTGAGCGTTTGCCCTTGGCAGCTCGTCTCCTACAGCTGGTGTTGTCCCCAGACTGGCCCGTTCCCCTACACCGCTGTTGTTAAACACTGGTGACTCGCAGAGAGAAAAAAGCCCCCGACAAACAATCTGTAGCCGCCAGCTTCCTCTTGCCCCTCGCCAGTTCTGCCCTCAACCTTGTCATTTACAGTACCGGTGATTTGGTACTGTGCCTTTTCTCTATGGTTGTGTATCTCGCTGCTCCATTTCCTCTCTCTCGGTATGCAGATCCTCTCCTCTCCGACTCCGCCAGTCATTAGCCTGACTCTCAGAGCGGAGTGTGTGTGTGTGTGTGTGTGTGTGTATGTGTGTGTGTGTACGTGCGCTCGTGTGTGATAGAGAAAGAGAGCGCCAGCCAACTCTGATAGCAGGGTCACTCGGGGACGAGACAGTTTCCCGGACATCGAATCCCAATAGACACTACTGCCAAATCTGCACACACACACACACACACACACACACACACACACACACACACACACACATATACAGGTGCCAGAAGACACGGCGTCTGGCCAAGAATGGCCGCCGATAACAGCACCTGTCCTCGGGTTTTTGCTATCGCTTCCACACACACACACACACACACACACACACTCACACATTCTCACCGTGCAGTGACAGGTCCTGGGTCCCTGTGGCGGAGGAGAGCGATGGGGATGTGAGCGTGATGGCAGAGATGGCGCCGGTCGGCTTGCTGTTGCCGGGGCCAAGGGACCTCAGGGAGCCTTGACTGATAGAGGCTTACCTCCAAGCCCTCTGGATGGTCAGAGAGAGAGAGAGAGAGAGAGAGAGAGAGAGAGAGAGAGAGAGAGAGAGAGAGATTACCAGTGTATACAGATGGTGTGATGGTGTTTCAACCTGTTAGCTAACCGTCAGCGAGGGGCCGGGGCCCTGACAGCTTCCTGGCTCAGAGGTGACTGGAAGGAGTCTCATAGCCTCGGGGGATATGGCATCATCGGGTTAGGAGAGTTAGGACGGTACCCGGTGGAGCTCTAAACTGAATTCCTGTCAGTCCCAGACATGGAAACTGAAAGTCTCTCTCGGTGAGCTTAAAGTGATAGAGAAGGGAACAGACTGGTGTTAGTGTTAAAGGACAATTCCAGGATTTTTAACCCTGGCCTCTATATCCACAAAATCGCCTATTATACTGCAAAATCGGTCCAAAAAGTTTCGGAATTGCTCCGGTAGATCGGCTCAGTCGGCAGTTGTGAAACGGGCTCAATGGCAGCAATGTAATCTGTAGGGGCATAGAGGCGCGGTCAAAGTACGTCCACTAAAAATGCTTGATTTTGTCACTGACAGGCTCAGATTGTTATTCGTGTTCTTATCCAAGTGTCCTGACAACATTACTGAAAGGATCGCTACAGAAATAGACCTTTTTTTAACCAGAAAACTAAAGTCTAGCTCAAGGAGAAGTGGATATAGAGGCCAGCTTTAAAAATCCCGGAATTGTCCTTTAAAAGATAAATAGGTTTTCATCTACTGGACTTTGATACAGAAGATTTAAACTCTGTTCTCCCTTTTATTGATTTTTATTTCATACATTGTTTTACCTTGCTGCTTTTTTGATGAGATTTTGACTCATTCTGACTTTTGTTGTACGTTCTTGGTCTGCAACTTCTATATTTGTCTTCATGCTGCTGTCTCGGCCAAGTCTCCCTCGAAAAGGAGATTCTTAATACCAATGGGAGTTAGGTGGTTAAGTAAAGGTTAGAAAATGTGTGTATGTGCCCTGTGTCTATAGTGTGTGTGTGTGTGTGTGTGTGTGTGGCGTGCCAGAGGCTGTGTACTGGAGTTAATTCAGTTCATGAGGAAAGCAAACACAGCTGGCCGGGGCGCTGGCAAGGCGAGCAAGAGGACCGGGAGTGATGGCCGGGAAACTGCTGCCGACACTTCACAACATATCAGGAAGCTCATCAAGTATTAAAGAGGAAAGTCAAACTCAGACGGAGAGAACGATAGAAGAGAGAGACGGAGGGAAACGAGAGTAAACAAGGTGAAAGATGGAAGATAAAAAAAAAGAGAAATGAAATGCTGAGAGGGCGTGGAGAGAATAAAGACCGGGGAAAAGGAGAATGGCCAGAGTTGAAAATGTGGCGCAGTGAGGAGGAGGAGGAGGAGGAGGAGGAGGAGGAGGAGGAGGAGGAGGAGGAGGGATGTAGATGAAGACTTTATGACTTTATGACTGTTTCTGTTTCATCTCCTCTCTCCGTCCGTCACTCCGCCTCCTCTACTGAGTAAGGATCTGTACTGGGGAGGAGCAGGAGAGCTATTTAAATCGTGCGTGTGCGTGTGCGTGTGTGTGTGTGTGTGTGTGTGCATGTGTGTGTGTGTGTGCACGTGCATCAGTCGGAGGTGCAAGGGACAGATTTACACTTCATGCACAAGAGAGATGAAGGCCATTTCTCAGGCAGGCCGTTTCTCTCTCTCTCTCTCTCTCTCTCTCTCTCTCTCTCTCTCTCTCTCTCTCCCCCCCCCCCCCCCCATCTCTCTCTCTGGCTGGCATTGGTCCAGTTTAATTTCTTCAGAGCCCACAGGCTTGTTCTTTCACCTCCACATCCCCCTCTTCCCACCGACCAACATCCCAGAACCTACTTTCATATCCTCCTCCTCTTTAACTCTCAGCCACATCACGTCCTCCCCCCCCTCCCCCCCCTCCCCCCTGCCCTCCGTCCCCTGCGGCTATCCTCTCACAGCTTCATTTGTTCATCTTTCAGTTTCCTCATTCCCGTCTCCTGTCGTGTCTCTCCTCTGTACCTCGGCTCCCCTCTTGTGTGAATGTAGATTTCCAAGTCATTTACCCCGTCCTCTTCATTTCCCTCATTCTCTCCCCCATCCTCTCCCCTTCCTCCCTTTTCTGTTCTTATTTGGTACGTGGAGTTAAAGGGAGGTGATGGGTGAAGGGATGGAGATATATATGGATGAGGGGTTGTATTGTGTTCTGTCAGTAGCTCTATTTCCTCTGTTGTTGTTGTATAGTCTCCTCTGGGTTCAAGGTTTCTTCTCCATCCGCCTCTCTCTCTCTTTCTCTGTTCAAAGCAGCTGTATAAGCTTGTTCTCTCTCTCTCTCTGCTCTGCTCTACTATAAATCCACCAACACACACACACACACATACTTGAATGCATACACACACACACACACACACACACAATCAATACAAGCCTGCTTGGCACTGCCAAAACCCAAAATGACTATAGATTTTCTGTCGGCTCTGCCACTAAATTATGCAAACCTCTGGTTTATGTTCCGGCACTTTTTTGGCGTCCCTACTCCTCTCACCGGATGAGGTCTGCCACCGAAGACGGGATGGAGGGATACAGGTGTGGACGGGTGGAGGAAAGGCTTTTAAGTCAGACATGGAGGGAGGACAGATTACATTGTTTTGGACAACAGGCCGTTAATGACTGGAGGAGAGCGCTACATCCTCCGCTTCACTTCACAATAACTGTACTGCTGTAGCTTTAGAGATCGATGCCGTCCATAAAGACCTGCTGAAGTCACGCTTTTGTGGGCGATAATGCACTCTGGATATCAATGTTGGAATTTCTGTTTGCAACACACACACACACACACACACACACACACACACACACAGGCACATAAACGCAGCTACAGCATTGTTCCTGGGCAAACCAATAACAAGCATTACAGATATGATGTTGTCAAAGTCCCATTTATGAAATTCTAAATGGAATCTGCTGCAGATTGTTGATAACTGTATTAAACTATAATCCCACTGGATAATTTGGATGATTACTCTTTCAGTTATCCAATTATCCAGTTATCAGTTCATCCAATTACAGATAATTAATCAAATTTACTGATTAAAGTTTGAAAATATTAACATCATCAGTGATTATGTACAAAATCACTTTGCCTCAATTGAATCTGTAACTAACAGAGTCCTTCAAAAGTCTCAGTAATCCGATTACTGTGGGTTTTCTTACAGATTTATACTTACCAATTAGTTGTAATCAGATTACCTGTCCAGTGTAATCTGTTACTCTTCCCCCTGATAACACATCACCAGCTTCACCCTCTATAGTGTCATTAAGGTATCAGGAGGTGAGGAGGTGAGTGGGAAGAGTATGATACTTCTTTATCTGTGCTGCTGTCAGAGAGCGGGGGCCGGGATATGAATGGGGATGGCCAATAGTGTGTGTGTGTGTGTGTGTGTGTGTGTATGTGTGTGTGTGTATGTGTGTGTGTGTGTGTGTGTGTGTGTAAGGGGGCCTAATAGTGTGTCAGGCCAGGCCAGTGACAGGGCCATCAGTAACTCTAAGGGGAAATTGAAATGATCGACTCACTCAGTCTCTCAGCAACTCCATTACCCAGAACCCTACAATCACACACACACACACGCACACACACACACACACGCCTTCTCTACCTCTCTGTATTTACCTCGTCTCTCCATCACTGCCACCAGCACATCTCTCTCTGTCTGCCGCCTCTGTACTTCCCACACTTTCTTCTTCCATCTTTCTGACTTTAAGCTTTCTTTTGGCGTCTCTGTTCACTCGCTCCCTTTCCCTCTCGCTCCCCCTGCCTCGCTTCAGCCTGTCTCAAAACTCCCAAGTGACCCATGTTTGAAAGCCTATTTGAAGGTGTCTGAGATTGTGTGTGTGTGTGTGAGAGAGAGAGAGAGAGAGAGAGAGAGAGAGAGAGAGAGAGGGAGAGATGGCTGTCTGTCTATTATAGTATTAGGGTGATTTGGGGAGACTGAGGTGACATTGATTCTGAATGCAGAAGAGAGTTCAGAGTTCAGACGCGGCCCAGCTACCTGGTTATGCTTTCATAGATCCTCCTTTCATCAGACAGACAGGCAGACAGACAGACAGACCGACAGACAGGCAGGCAGAGAGATGAAAAACAGCTTCTTGAAGCAATCATTGCTTACTAGTCAGTCTTTAATTTAGTGTATTGAGCTGCTTGTTCCTTCTGGGCGGCAGAGTAATGATGGTCTCCACAGTGGGATCAGACAGAAGGACTCAAAGATGCTCCTTATCATTTTTCTTCGATGGCGGTGTGAAGGACAGCTGTTTTGACTTCCTGTTGCGGTATAGAAAGGGCCTGAAAAACCAAACAACCAAGCGTAGTTGTGCGTCTAACAGATGTAATGGAAGGAATGTATTTCTTGTGCGCTGGTGTTTTATGGACCAATTTGCCGTCTAATAGATGTAATATATTCTTCCATATGTACTTTACATCATCATGCAGTAATGAAGCAATAACACAAAAAAACACAATTAAACCAGGGGGGACTTTTCCAGAATTTACTGTCAACACCCTCCCACACACACACACACACACACACACCCCAACACAACACAACACACACATACAACGACGCACACCCTGTGCTGCAGTGGGTAGTGACTCCGTGCCCTGATGCGACCCTCTTGGCTCATCAGGAGAAACCGCTCCACTTAAACTTTGTTGCTCCCTTGTAATTGAATTAGTCTGCTCAATTATGTAGAGGCAGGCCTGCCCTCATTACACAGCACTATTAAAGCACAGGGAAGGAGCCGAGGGGAAGGACGGCAGAAGGCGAGGAGAGGGGAGGAGAGGGGAGGAGAGGGGAGGAGAGGAGAGGGGAGGAGAGGAGAGGGGAGGAGGTGAGAGTCGTTGGTAGTTTCAAACCCTTCTAATCTCCCATGACTCGACCGTGGCGTAGTTCATGAAATTTGTCCTGGTGTATCTCCTCTCTGTTTCACTCTGTCTCTCTTTCCTCTCTCTCTCTCTTACTGTCTTGCTGTTTGAGTTTCTCTCCTCTTTGACTTTCTCTCTCTGTGCTTCCGGGCCCCAATGCTGGTAAACGCTGAGACGGCAGAATCAGCCAAGTTCCTCCAAAAAGCTAACTTTACTTCAGAGGAAAAACATCTAACCTTGCCCAAACACTGCCAGGCCCGCTCGCTACAGGGGTGCCTGAGCTCAGCACCGGCATCACACACACATGCTGCCAAACATCCACTCCCATATGCACACACACACACACACACACACACACACACACACACACTCACACATGTTTTATTCTGCAGGGATCTCCTTTATCTGCGAGGGCTTTTCCCTGTGTCTATGCCAAAGCCAAATATCTGAGACGACAACCCTACTTTCTCTCTCTCTCTGTCTCAGGAGGAGCTGAAGAGCCTCCAGAGTGGCTTCAAGCATGTTAATGATGGAGGTTTCCAGTTGCAGAGGTGAGTTTACACACAAGCGCACACACACACACACACACACACACACACAGCGGTGGAATGATCAGCCTGTTCTCATGCTGCTGTAAAATCCCATTTCCCTGCAGATGGGACCAAACCATCTCTGTTTAATTACTGATAACCCACAAAGGCACAACACCCCAGACTGAGATTGGATGCGTGTGTGTGTGTGTGTGTGTGTGTGTGTGTGTGTGTGTGTGTGTGTGTGTGTGTGTGTGTGTGTGTGTATGTCCTCTGACTGTGTCCCCTATCTCTCCTCTCTCTCTCTCTCTCTCTCTACTTGCTCAGTAATCAGCTGACCGTGGAGCTGGTCAACAACATCAATATCAACATGCTGCCCTCGGAGACCAAGGTGTTGATGTGAGTGAGTCTATATGTCCCGTTTCCTTTCTGCTCCACTGCTGCTCTCTTACCCCCCCCCCGTCCCCACCCCCCCACCACCCCACCCACCTCCAGAGCTTCAGCAGGTGCAAGGAATAATCTGGCGGCAAGACATTTGAGAGGTTTTGTGTTGTAGTGTATAGATTTTGTTACTCCTCTATAATCCCATAACGTCCCTGAGAGAATCGTGTTCAGCAGCAGCTGCAGTAATAATACAGGATGGAGCTGCAGGACGGGTGGAGGTGGGGGGGCAGTATGATAACACCATATATGTTTACACAAGAGGATGTGTGTGTCTCCTTCCCTTCCTCCTGCTTGTTGTACAGTATGTATGGGTCGATTCAAAATGCAATGAAATTACAATTTATGAACGTGGAGTAGGTTATTGATTACTTCTCCAAGTCTGAATGTGAGAACGTTCTTAAATCAGTGCTTGAAATTCACTTCCTGGATTGATTGAATCTAAAATGAACCTCGCCTCAACCCTGACGCTGAGCAATGCGGGTACACGCTGCATAATGTGAGCTTGAACGATGCCGCGTGTCTGAGTCTGCGTCTGTGTTGTCTCTCCATCACCGCGCGTGCAGCATCCAGCGCGCCTGGCGTGACTTCCTGCAGAGACAGGAAGTGGAGAAGAGGAGCCCCTCGCCCCCGACCCTCTCCTCCTCTGACAAGATGAGCACGTCCATCAGCATGACGACCCTATCGGACGGCAGCACCCCTGTGAGTCCCCCGTACATTTCTATTTCCTTTCAGAGCGTTTAGATGATGCCTCACTGGGTTCAGTGTCTTTTTTTGGCTCAAGGACATGTGAAGGACACACGGCCGGCTGGTTTCAGAGGCCTTTGGGTGACGGGGGCGTTCTCCGCCACCGTGCTTTAAATGTGATATGAAACACGGTAAACATTTTTAAAAACACTTAGCACCAAAACCACATTGTACTTTGTGGCTCGGAGGTAACATTTTTACTACTCGGCTTTATATACGTGGATGTTTAATCGCCGCATGCTGCTTGTTAAGATAACAGTATCAGTGTGCTTAGAGGTTTAACTGCCTCGTGTGGAGTATCAGGGGCTTAAATTAATATGATCCCATGGTCCAGAAGGGGGCAGTATCTCTCAGCTCATTCCCCGAGTATGCAGACTCATGCCCAGCCTCTTCTCTGGGATCAGATGGGTAAATATGGAAGGATTTGGACCGACACACACACACACACACACACACACACACACACACACAGCATGCAGGGAAACACACAGGGAATTTAAATCAACAGAAGCAGCCTTTCTCACTCGGCTCACATCCTCCCTTCATTTGGCCGGGTCGCGGTAAATCCCCGGGATTTTCACAACCGTTCTATTACGGACGTCGACGGGCAGCCCCTTCTCCCTGAATAGCGAGTGTGTGTGTGTGTGTGTGTGTGTGTGTGTGTGTGTGTGTGTGTACTTTCCTCCATTAATCTCCGCGCCTGAAGTCAACAGGCAGGTTAAGTCTCGGCGGTGGTGTGTACCAAACGCACTTAGCCGGCACTCCAGTGTGTGTCCACCTTCATCACCGCGGAGGAAAAAGTCCTTTGCGCTGTTTGATTTGGATTCATCTGGAGGACGGAGGGTCAGATGGGTTATGGGTAGTGAGCGGTCAAAAACATCATGTGCTCTTTTCCTGTTAGCTTGACAGTAACCGATGATGTCAGCAGAGGGAGGGTCTGTATTCAGAGCATGGGGGGGGGGGGGAGTCGTCAATACATTGTGTAAGGGTGTGTACACACGCTCGCGCACACACATCACATCGCATCGAGTAAATATTGGTTGTGTTTAAGATCCTGTGGGATGGCTGGGAAATGCTTAGCTCAGTGACTCAGACCTGCTGACGAGGCCTGATGATCATCACACACAGAGGGAGAGAGAGAGAGAGAGAGAGAGAGAGAGAGAGAGAGAGAGAGAGAGAGAGAGACTCACATAAAAGAATAATTTGATCCCAGGGTCAAGAGAGATGGAGAAGGAGAGCGGCAGAGAGGAGACGAGGGAGAAAACCATGTGCTGATACCGTGGCTCGGCTCTCTCTCTCTCTCCTCCTCCTCCTCCTCCTCCTCCTCCTCCTCCTCCTCCAGCGCTATTTATTCTCTCTGCTTTTTATTACGCTGTGGGAAACAGAGCCCAGCCTCTCCTCTCCTATCATTTCATGGCTTTTTTTCTGTCCTGATGGATCACAGTGGCCTGTAGTAAGATATCTATTCTTTTATCTTCACTGTCTTTGCACACTCGCTCTCTCTCTCCCTCTCTCTCTCCCCTCTCTCTCTCTCTGTGTCCCTCTCTCTTCCTGCTTTATTGTCTTTCCCTTAAAGTAATGCTGCGGTGGATGTGACAGTCCCACCCTGTTTGAATTTCTAACAGCGCTGTTTCTGTCGACCCAGCGATATGTCCCCCTATCTTGCACCAGGGCCTTTGTCTACACATGCGCCCACACACACACACACACACACACACGTGCACACACACACACACACACATAGAGAGAGCGAGAGAGAGAGAGGAAGGAGTCATATTTTCTCGAGACACAGTGATGTGACAGCCATCTCTAAAGTGATTGAATTTGTAACCTTTGTGCCTATAACATCAGTCTCTGACAAACCCATGCCTGCGTGACACTGCGGATGTGCACGCGTGTGTGCGAGCGCATGCACGTGCGAATGCAGGTCTCCGTATGCGTGTGCAGACGTCCGTGCGAGTCAAGGTATTTCAATTTTCCCGATATTCCCTCATGTGTGTCTGTCAATGCAAAATTGATACCCGGTTGACACGCTAGTCTGACAGATACTCTCTACTGTATAAACGCTCCCCAGCTTCCCACAGTCATCGCCATGGCAATCCTGCGAAATAGAGCAGCGGTGGGTATCTCTCTTTATGATCGATCCCTCTGCTCCATGGCAACACCAGAGAGGGAGGCACAAATTATAGGTTTCATTAAAGAGGAACCTAACAAAACTCTGGCTTTTATACCCAGATATGAATCAGCTGTCTACATTTTATTGTTTCATAATACTGTGCTGCATCAACACAGCCCACCGACCACCGCCGCGGTGGTGAGCACACACACACACACACACACACACACACACCGCTGCAGCTTCAATTTCACTCTGTCTCGATGATAGATGTATTTTTATAACCAGACATCAATCAATAGCGTTTGGGGACCGGCTGAGTGTGATCTTTCTAGCTGGATTACCACTAAATTACTTCAGAAAAAAAACACAGAGACGAAAGATATAAAGCTACACAAGATGTGTTTGTTTCGTTGTTAACTCATCCTGCATGTCAGAATAAAGTAAAGGGTTCCGGTTTTGATTCCCAAGCCTGTTGTTGGCCTGTTCCAGTAGCTGTCCATTGCCCAGGTGCTGATCTATCATATTATGCAGTAGTTGAGATTAGCCACTAGAGGGAGATGCTGTATAACAATGGGGTTTGATGCTCTACCCACACAGTGATCTGACCTGTAATCAGGAGTAAAGGTGTTAAAGGTGTTGGTGAAAAAAACACCAACCTCTGGATCTCAAAAGCAATAGAAATGGCGTCAGATGTTACGTCCCATGTCTGCTTGGATGTGTGAAAAATCATTCAGCATCTGTTATTTTTTGCTTCTTTGTTTTTTTTCAAGCTATTTTTACTTCAAGTACATTTGACCTCATGAGTCCAAACCTCCATCCAGCCTCATGCAGTTTGCCGTGTGTCAAAAGGTTTACAGTATTTGTTCATTCATGAATGCATACATACATGTCTTTGTATTTACAGCGGTGTGTGTGTGTGTGTGTGTGTGTGTGTGTGTGTGTGTGTGTGTGGGTGTTGGCTGGTGAAGGGCACAGGGGGGGCAGGTCTGTCCATCTGGCCTGCTAAGGTGCAGTGGGACCGGGCTGAGCAGAGAGACACCGCCCTCCTCCTCTGCCAGATGTCACGGGTTTCTCGCTCTCCTCCCTCTTCATCAGCGCTCTCTTACCACTCTCTTCCTCCTCTCCTCCTCCTATCTCTCTCTTCTCCTGCATGCCATAGTTTCGTGTTGTGTTTTTCCTTTCGTGTTTCCTTCCCGTCATTCAGTCTTTCGCTCGTATTTCTTGCCTCTTGTGAGTCTGTCTCCCTCTGTCCGCTTTCTCTCCGTGTATTTCTGTCACGTGCACACACTCGTGCACTCTTCACCTGGCCTCACCAGGTCATGCGGCACCTATAGCAGCCTGGCGGGAGAGATAAAGGAGGTGAGGTGAGGTTCAGGGAAATTCAGTCAAAGATGTTTGTGAGCTCCTTATTTAGATGTCAGGTAGGTGTTCATGCTCAGCAGTTAGTCTGCCTGTAGTTTGACTCACTGCTTAATCCTGAGTCAACTCAAGTTCATCTTTACAAATATTATCAGTGAACCAACATCCTACAAGCCTATACTTGCCTATACCTATTTAATCCAACACAGGGTACAGATTGTTGACCTGCCACTGACCCCAGGTCTCACACTGACTGACCTACTGCTTCCATTACTGTAGGTGGAAGAAACAGAACAGGTCACATATTGCAGCAGTCCAGTAGAATGGTTATTGCACCCAGGCCTCGTTACTGCATGTATGGGTCCTCAGCTTCCTCCCATTCTGTTAATATCTACTCTACATTACCTACACGGTATAAGAAGTCTCTGATAGCTGGACTATGACGGCTCAACAGTCTCCCATCAGCAACACTGGAAAGGGACAGACCTTTAACACCTCTCGCTCTAGTCTTAGTGTAGTTTAGTTGTTTCAATTTTCAACATCAAAACTATCTAAAACATTGTGGTCCTTCAATGTAAAAGGCATTGTAGCATCATAGTGGCAGCATTGTACCACTTCTATTATACACTACATTATGATTCAATACAAAGGGCTGTAATAGAACAACTAAACAATGCACTGAACACTTAACCTGCCAACAGCAAGCAGTCGCTTTGGATGCTGCAGCTAGCGTAGATCATAGATGCTGTATAAACCTCTCCCAGACACAAGGAAATGCCTTGCCGTGTACAAAGCGTTGCTTTACATGGAGAACCGTGAGATTACGCTCAATCATTGTAATAGCGGCTACCAGTCTAGTGCGTGCTGTGTCACTCTTCCCAGCCATGCTGTTTCCTAGCAGGCCCTTCCCCTGTTCGGCACGACATCCCCGTGCTGATGTATGGTAATAATGCTAATACAGTATAAGGTGATGTAAATGGATGCCAGCCCCCAGCATTCAGTCACTGGAGGACGCCAAAGCTTTACAATCCTGTTACCGTAATACCGGGGACAATGCAAAACCGACTGTTAGGATTACCGGAGCCTCGCGGAGACAATTCACCCGTTTCCCTTTTCACTCACTGCAAAATGGATTCAAGAGTTTTGTACCCAGCTATCACTTCTCCCTCTCATCACAATCTCTCCCCCAGGTTAGATGCGTGGTAAAGGCTGCCGTGCAAAGGCAAAGTGCAGTATCTGCATTTTCGTGAAAATTAGTTGTATGTACTAATGACTGGTGCCGTATCTGTTCTATTTCTTGTGAAAGTCTTGTGTCCTACAGACTATAGACACCCACATTGAATATGATTTATTGCTCTTTGTTGGCAGGGGATAAATATAAAAGGCCCGTTTTCTCAATTCGGTCATTTTGTAGATACTGCACTTTGTCTTTGCATGGCAGAAGGGGTGCTGGGCCTGAACTGTGTCTGAGGTGGGCCACGCCAGCAGTATGTAAGGAGGCTGCCGTGGCACGCCACCGCCACGGTATTGTTGACTGACAGCATCATTAGTGACCTCTCACCTTGCCGCCACCATATGCTGAACGTCTGGCTCTAGAGCTGGAAGCAACACGACGTAGATCCGCCACCATGGATTGAGACGGTACTGCTCGTGAACTCTCTACGCGCTCTAGCTCTAGGTTTCTTTGTGATCGCTCCCACACGACTCTGGTATAATTATGCAGGAGGGAGACGGCGGCCTTCTGCGTGGTAACGTGTGATGGGGGGGGCGGCGAGGTCGGCCTCTCCGCTGATCACCTGCCAGCAGCGTGTCGAGTCTGACACGGACCCCGTCACACACGGGAACACGTCATGTCACACACTCTCTCTCTCCGAGGTGTGTTAGTACAGTACGTCCGCGTGACACGCTGTACGGGTGTACATGTGTGCAGTGTGTGTGTGTGTGTGTGTGTGTGTGTGTGTGTGTGTCATCAGCCAAACCGTGGAGCTCTACAAAGCCTGTTGAAATGTAGAGCCTTGCACGTCTGCGTTATTTCTTATTGGACTCGTCACTGTTTATGTGGGTGTGTACAGACAGTTGTTTACTAAAGCTACCTGCTCCTGCCCTTCTTCAGAGTGACGTCATCCTGCACCTGTATTGTCTAGCCACATCCACTTGGGGTCACTGTTCTGCTTCGCTAGGACACGCTGACAGGATGGGAGTAGTCCATGTCTAGTAACCCCCCCAGCTCTACTGTCTGTCTGTCTGTCTGTCTGTCTGTCTGTCTGTCTGTCTGTCTGTCTGTCTGTCTGTCTGTCTGTCTGTTTGTCTGTCTGTCTGTCTGTCTGTCTGTCTGTCTGGACGGCGCTCCTCTTTCCTGGGACATTGATACAGCATCACTCTGGTCAGCTCGGTGCTTGTAAATCAAAGGAAGGCGGAGGAAGAATTTACAATTTTTTTTTTTGTTCATGATACAGCACTTCCTTGGAGCATGATGCTTGATCTCTCTCTCTCTCTCTCATAGTGCTAGTTAAGAGCCTCTTATCCACTATCAGGATATTTGTAATTAAAGGAGAGGTGATCTGCTTTTTTTTTTATTTCAGTAGCTTATCTCATCCCTTCTTTCTCTCTCTCTCTCTCCTTGTGTTTTTCCTCCCCCTCCACCTCCTCCTCCTCCTCCTCCTCCTCCTCCTCCTCCTTCTCTCCCTGGGCCTTTTAATTTCATGACACTACAATTAAATATTTAGCTGTTTCAGGATTACATCAGACTTTGTGAAAAGGTGCTGGGTTTTTCCAGTGGCCCCCTTCCTTTCTCTACATTTCTCCCATCCCTCGCTCACTTTCTCTCCCTCCTCTCTCTCTCTCTCTCTCTCTCTCTCTCTCTATCGCTCACTCTCTCTCTACCACCACCACCACTACCACATGATCTCATTGATAGCGCTTTGCCCAGCAACGAGGCCTAATTGTTCATTAATGTCTGATTGGGGACAGCGGTGATATAAAGAGCAGCAGATTGATACCATTATGAATCGCCCTCGCTCTGGAATCTATTGATTGGGGCTTTGCAGAGGTAATCAAGGCCAGATTAGCCACACGCTGCCGAGTGTCATACTTTACTCTGAAGAGTGTAACCATGTAGGAAGGTTTCTAAACCCGGACGTGAGGGGAGGTATCAGCTGATGGAGACGGATGAAGGGTAAGCATTAGGTCTCTCCACTCAGTCACTAAAGTAGAAGTTCATGAACATAAGAAATGGAGAGGATTGTGTATTGATTAAGCAGGATGGACAGGATGGGGATGATGGATGAACATGGACCATCAGACCAGACGATGAAATACAACTGGTACTATTTGCTTTAATTTCCTCCGTTGTTTTCGCCATTTTGTGAAAAGAGGTGTCTCATCTCAATCTCATTTTGGAATGAAACTCCTCGTATTGCCACTTCTGAAACGCAGACCAAGCCCTGACATGTTCCCAAAATGTGTAGAGAAAAAAACATTGTTGTGGCCCACTGATTCTGCCAGTACCTCGTGGTATTATTAAAGCGGCGCTGTGTGAATCTGACCGGAGCAGAGACGAGGCTAAAAACTGCTTCTTGTTCCTGTGAAACGAGCCATATACCTTCTTTTAACCAGCGCTGGTGGTGACAATGTTTTATTAATAAGGGAATCATCAGTGATGCTCTCAGCAGCACACATGCAAGCACAGATGCATTCACTCACACACACACACACATATATAGAAGCAGACACACAAGAAGGGAAAGTGTATGTATGTTCATTTGTGTATGACAAAGTTTTGCACATATCCCCTGTGAGTGTAGCTGCAAGATTCGTGTGTGTGTGTGCATGTGTGCGTGCTGTGTGTGTGTGTGTGTGTGTGTGCATGACACTGGGTGCAAAGGAACAGCCTGCAGCACTGTGCATATCCAGCTTCATTTCCCAGAGAATCCACCCCTCCATTATCAGCAGGATCGTTATCCTCTCTCTCCTCTCCTGCCTCGCTCCCTCAGTTCCACCAGGACTCGCAGTGGCAGACCAAAATATCTCGGCGCACATCTAGCTCACCCTCACCTGCAGCGCTTGTTATTCCAGTCGCTTTGCATGAGGATTGAAACGCCAAGCTCGCTCGCTCACTCGCTCGCTCGCCCCGGCGGTTGAGTAACGGCGTATGTGCACATACGAGTGAAAGCTTTACACCAGGGAGACAGAAGTGTTGCTTTTCCTGGTTCTTTTGTGCATAGCATTACCGTAGCAATGAAACTGACAAAATGAGGTTAGTGTGTGTGAATGTGTGTGTGTGTGTGTGTGCAGGTGTGGGTACACCTAACGTCTCCATTCATGACGACGGTGGTGTGCAGGCCACACCGGATGCTGCATCGGTGTAGTGGAAGGGTAAAGAGATGGAGATGAGATTAAGAGCTTCGATTCACCTCCCAGTCGAGCTGAATCCCACTCGTGTACGTCTCGTCTTCGTTCAATTTCACACCACACTGCTGAGCGCGGTAGATCGGGGGTTTATGTGGCGCGGCGAGGTCATTTATACGTGTTTATACAAAGATGCATCTATCTGCGTGCGAGGGCTCGGAGGAGGGCAGCGTAATGGCGCATTACTAGCTGTCTCACCATGAAGATAAACTCTGAAAAAAAAGGCCTGTGTGTTGAGGTTTAGTGAGCCCATATTTCTTTCTACACCCCTTAACTACTTCCTTCTTGTTTTCCTCCTTGATGCTATACTCATTCCTCTCTCTCTCTCTCTCTCTCTCTTCGTGCTTCTTCTCCCGCTCCAATTCTGCGATTCTGACCGCCTAGTTTCTGAGAAGTTAGACTCACTCGTGTTGTTATTCAGCTTGAACAATCCCAGTACTTATTCAGTCCTGCGAGATCCCACTAATAGTCACAATGGCTGGTGAGGCGTGGAACGGTGGGTTACACTAAGCCGACTCTGGAAATATGAAAGACAGCACGAAATCCTAGGAGTGTGTGTGTGTGTGTGTGTGTGTGTGTGTGTGTGTGTGTGTGTGTGTGTGTGTGTGTGTGTGTGTGTGTGTGTGTGTGTGTGTGTGTGTGTGTGTGTGTGTGTGTGTGTGTGTGTGTGTGTGTGTGTGTGTCTTCTTTCTCTCACTGTGACCATCAAAGCTGTGATTTTATTAAAATACTGAACATGCAGTCTGTTTGAGAGAGAGAGCGAGAGGACGGAGAAAGGGGGATTTTGTTTCTCGGTTTATTGGTTTGGCATTTAGAGACTGGAGAGAAATCCCGGGAAGAAGAAGAAGAAGAAGAAGAAGAAGAAGAAGGGAGGGAAAAAAACGTATTGAACAGAAGGGAGATAAAAAGGGGAGAAAGAGCCTATTCTCCATCCCACTGAGTGGTCCGGTCTCCAGAGGGAAATAAACTGATTTGTGATTAATGAAAAGATGGAGCAGACTTCCTTTCTTTCTCTCTCTCTCTCTCTCTCTCTCTCTCTCTCTCTCTCTAACCCACATCACTCGCCCAGAAAATCCATCTCAGTAATGATGTCTGTGTGTGTGAAGAATGATTAGGGCCGAGATGAAGAGAGGAATCAGCTCCCGTGGAAAGGAACACAAAAACCTCCTACAGTATTATCGTCGCACAACGGAGATACCGCTGCTGTTGCTGCGTTATCGTATAGCGTATACATCACCTGACCTCTCACAAAAGCGCAACAGCCACCTCCTCCTCGTTTCAACCTCAAGAAAGAAGTTTCTCATCATTTTAACCACAAATATAGCAACAGATGAGCTGAGCGAGGCCCGGGGGCGGCGTGGTCGTCGACGCCTCAGCCTAGAAAAGAAAGAAAGGCGGAGAGGGTTTTCGCGGTACGAGAGAGAGGAAGAGAAGGAGAGAAGGAGAGAGGGAGAGAGGGAGGGAGATCCTGAGTTATGTGTGGCTCCTTCACGCCTCATTAGGCCAGTAAACTGATCCTGGCTCTGCTCTCCTCGCCGTCACAACCCCCGCCCCATCACACAGCGCACAGCCCTGCACCACCATCACTCTGGCCTCCTTATTCAGCCCACGACTCAATTTAGTGGTTTAAATGATGTTTCCCCCCCCCCCCCCCCCATAACTATTTCTCCATTGTGGAGATAGAGAGGCACACAGGGGGGGAGGGAGGGAGGGAGGGAGGTAGAGAAAGAGCGGCGGTGGGAAGCCGCTCTCTGAGGCTCATTGACAGCCGTAGCGATAAGATGGCTGATACCAATAAGGCAGTTTTGCACCTGCACGAGAGCGGGGGGGGGGGGGGGAATGAACGGAGATGAGAGAGACAAGGAGAGCGGGGGGTTGTTGTAAGAGGTGTAGAAAGGGGGAGACGGGGTGAGCGAGAGTATCATCACGAGAGCAACCCGGGAGATCAGAAGCCACGGGAAGCCGAGAGACTTCACAGTAACTCAAAAAAGTCACAGCGAGAGAGCGAGCGTCGCTTTGAGCGCGTCAAGAGACGGGGACAGGTGGGCGGCGGGAGAGTGGCGGCTGGGGGTACAGGGAGCTGATGGTAATTAGGAAACAACATTTCCCCCCCCCCCCCCCACCCCGAAATGCAGCAGGATGTCGAGAAGAGAGGGCGCTCTGATCTGACGCGTAGCGCCGAGGTGAAACGCGGTGCCACGCGGGGGTGAGGCGGCGGCCAAAGGTTGAGGCGGAGGTAACAGAACACGGAGAGGTTCAGACGGGGGGAAGCAGGGTGGCACAGGAACCAAGAACCTGACGAGAGTTTAGGGAGAATGAAACTTGGAGAATTATCCGGTACACAGAAATAGAAAACCTTACCGTGTCAGAATTTCTTGGCTTTTGTTTGAGCTATTGTTTGTGTATTTTGTATGTATTAAAATAATTTAGTTCCTGTTGCTTGAAACACACAGAGGGACTGTTTGTCTGTTTCCCCACATAATACAGTGAATGACAGCAGACGTACTGGCCCGGACTGCAAATACTACCTGGGTGTTCACATCCCCCCGTCAGGAAACACTCACAGAGCAAACAGGAATACCTGACGACTTTGATATGACATCGCTCCCCTCTCTCTCTCGCTCGCTCGCTGGAGCTCTGCGGCTCCAAAATCAGTCATACGTCGAGTTCATGAACTGTGAGAACAGGAGAGAGAGAGAGAGAGAGAGAGAGAGAGAGAGAGAGGGGGGATATGTTGGGGGGGAAGAATGAGAAAGAATGAAGGTGAAAGTAAAAGAAGAAAGAAAGAAATCTTTCCAAGAACTTGTTGTTGTTGCTGTTCAGCTCTTCGGTGGCGTCCCAGTCTGGGGGGGGGGGGGTGTGTCTGTGGGGACAACAGAGGTTTTGCTGAGAAAGGAGATCACATCACTATTAAGATCCTTCAGCTTCTCTGTTGTAAGCACACCTCGCCTGGGACTGGAGCAGAGGTAGAAAGTTTATCAGGTGAACGGGAGGTGAAGCCAACTACTTGAGAGCGAGGGAAGTTTTCCGCTTCCCGGTATGTTTTATTAATTGCGGTTGCGCCAGACATCATCGCTATAGGTCCCGCTCTGTCCTACATTTGTGTTATTAATTCATTGTCTCTCTGTGCACAGCGGCTATTTTGGTCTTCGGCGTGGATAAATATTTCATGGGGTGATTTCCGCTCTCTGTGCGGTAGGCAGCTGTCTGGAAATGACCCTCGTCTCTCCGGCACAGCCAATGCGCTCGCATCAATCACAATATATATCTAATACTATCTAATACCCTTCTGTACCACCACGCCTTGTTTGCATGGGTTTCAGATTCTTTTACAAATTCAACATTGTGCTCTTACAAGCACCATCTTGAAGAGAGTAACACTCCCTGCATGCACAATGCAGGAAAAAAAACAATCCTTCATTCACGGTTGTGTTGTTTTTTTAATATGAATCCATCTTGCTCAGTGAATGAAGGCAGTAAACTCAGCTAGCGTATTTCAGTCAAAGTAACTTAGCAGCTATAATTAAATGACAAATGGAGCAGGAGTTGATTTGATGTGTTATTGCAGTTGCAGTGATCATAAAACTGCATTACATTTTATGCTTAAAATGGCTGTAGATAGTTTTTATGTTCTCCTTAATATGTTGCCATGAAAAAGGCTGTGGTGCCCCATATATAAAGAACAGCTCCAGCAGGGTCACACTATAAACTAAACATATGGTACCTTATGGTAGTATTGGAGTACTGCGCTACCAGACACTGCCCTCCTCAACACTGTCACCAACTACGCCAATGCTGCTACGTGAACAGTTCTTTGGTCTTGAACGTATCCTCGTGGTGTGGACATGTTTAGTCTGCTGTCAGGTTACCTAGTGTGTGACTGTTTTATAACTGCACCAATCAAGTCAAAGTCCATGTGCACTCATTGTACATCCCGAATAGAAGTGAGTCTGATAATCTCTATCTAACCATATTCAAGGACAAAGACTTGTAATGAATGATGAGTAATGAATGTGATGTCCAGAGCACTGACAAAGCGACAGACCCAGCAAATAGAGAGTGAATGTGGTTAAAAAAAAAAAAAAAAAATTTTTAATTCATGTTCTTCCATGTTGATCGCTGTATTAAAGCTCACCCAGAGTCAATCACAGAAAGGGAGGGAGGGTTAAACTGGAGAGAGAAACATGGAGGCTGAGAAGGAGATTTAACAGAAAAGCAGACATGTATGTCACCTTCTTTCTCTGTGTGTGTGTGTGTGTGTGTGTGTGTGTGTGTGTGTGCGTGCATGTGCGTGCGCGAGTGCTAGCTTGTGTGCATGCCGGCGTGCCTGTACGGCGCTGTTAACTAAAACTCATCGGGCCGTGCTTCCACATGTCTGGCTTCAGAGCGGCCCGCTGTCTTTGAGTTATGCACTAAAGTTCACCTAATTCTCTTTTCAATACGGCGGCTCCGCTCTGCTCCGAGGCACACTTTGTTTCCGTCCGCCACTCCATTTCTCACTCGGTAATGACGGAGAGCCAGACGAGCACACGCTACACGGGTTCAGGCTGCCGCTTTGGATCGGAGTCAGAGTAGGATGTGGTTACGGGAGAAACTGAAGGCGTGAATACACTCGGGCGACGTCACGACATGATGGATGAGGAGAGGGATTTTACCACCCAGCGCGGTGTGTGTGTGATTGTACAAATGGTGGATGTGATAATTGATTTAAAAAAACGATACAGTGTATGTAATGTCATTTTTCCTTATTTTGCTATTTTTGTTTTGCTGTGAAATTAGTTGCAACATTTTTCAACGTTAGCAAAAAAAAAAGTGTTGCCGTTCCTACATGCCTCACCTTTTAAAAACGAGTCGTCGTCGTTATATCATTAGAAGGCAACGGCACCTGAGATTTGGCAATAATAATAACCGAGTTTAACACAGAACGCCCTAACAGGTGTCCCTCACCGTGTGAACCTGTACCTTCGAGGGTTTTTCCATAAACAACTGTCACATCGGTGTACCGAGGTCCATCTCTGCACAGCTAATCACGTAGGAGAGAACACTGCCTAGCATGGCTCATTGGATCCAGTTCAAGGAGCGTGGGACAGAAGGACCTCAGAGGGAACGGCCCGCCTTAAGGCTTTGGAAATCACCGTGGCCTGAGGAAGCGCAGGGTTAGTGGTTGAAGGTGTTGTCTCTGTTACAGTCTGAAGAGATCGTTCCACTCCTGACCAACAGCGATATTACGCCACATCACATTCTAACCAGAGTGCATGTGAGTGAGAAAATGTCAGGTGCAATCACAGACGTGTGTGTGTGTGTGTGTGTGTGTGTATTATTCATGTGCATGTGCTTCCCACCGCCCTCACCCCTCGGGTCTCATCCTAACACATGTCCCTTTGATCAGCCCTGATATTTAATCACACCAATTAAGATACAAGTGTGTCTGAGCTGCTCCAGCTTTGTCTCATACCCTCCTATCTATCTATCTGTCTGTCTGTCGGAGAAAGAAATCAGGGAGCATATTGCAGGAAGGAATAAAACGTGTTCTCCCGGTAGGCCTGCTATCATAGCGGTGTGTGTGTGTGCGCTCATCTCGTGGTTTGTTTGTAGCGGCTTGATCGACACCAAGTGCCCGGCTACTTATCTGTGTTATAGTGTAGTTCATCAGCTGAGACTGTGCCGGGTGAGGTAGCAGCGCCTCTGGGTGGTTTATGAACACACACCTGACACAGAAAGGGATAAGAGAGAGAGAGAGACAGGGCCTCCCTATACAATGTGGAAGGTTATAGACCGGTGTGTTGCGTGAAAGATGATACCGTGGTGGAGCTATATGAACCCAGCTGGTGGCAGAAAGGAAAACAAATGGGGAAAAAGAGGGTAACTGCACATCTCAACCCACCCCGAGCCTTTATGCTTAGCAGCTAGTCGAGGACAGGAAGGAGAAAATGTGAGTTATGGAATCCGTAACGACTAGTCTCAGCGATACCGCGAGCTGCCAGGTCACATAGTTTAAACCCATCCATCACTAAAGGAACATTTCACACAAGAAATATGAAAATCACAGCTACTCTGTTTTAATATATGCCAGTCATCAATCCCCATCTCTCTCCATAGCCTTAATTACATGGTATCTGATGAGCTATCTGCCCTCCAGTTTAAGGCCGGTCATCCTTCAGAATAAGACGAGTTAGATGAGCCCGCTCTAATTAAATGAGAGCGAGAAAGTGAGAGAGAGAGAGAGAAAGTGTGGCATGTCTCCGCTTGGCCATCAGAGGGCTTATGAACAGTTGGGATGTGGCGTCACACAGCAGTTGGATATTTGATAACTGGAAAACACTACATCAAGGAGCCATCTGCACTAAACAAATGCTATTTCATCAACTAGAAAGAGAAAAAAAAACCTCAATAGTGCCATATTTCATGCTTCAAAACAGTATGAAGAGTTGAAATCATTCATCTTTTTTGTCCTCATGCAGCACACAAACACGGCTACACATGCACAAACACGGCGGAGGGTAATTGCGGCTGTTTGTGCCACGTAATTAGACGTGTAGTGGAGAGGCATCCTCTGCATATTTCCCACCTCAGGAGTGTGTAAAACGAGGTCGCTCGCCTCTCTCTCGGAGATCTGGCCTCTCCCCAAGCTCACTCACCTCACTGCGCGACACCAGCACAGTCGCTCCGGGTGGAAACGACGATTTCTCTCTATATTTCCTTTCCTTTCACTCTAACAAGGTGACTTCTAATTGGTAGAGCTGGTAGAATAAACAGCGCTGTGGTGTTGCTGTGCAGGAGAAACAGACAAGGTGAAGAAGAAAGTGGAATAGAACAGAAGTTTACCAAGACTGTGACTCTTTTTGTCATCAGTGGTGGTGTGCTAGAGACACCTACAGAGAGGAAAAAAAGGCTCTGTATCATGTGTGTGTGTGTGTGTGTGTAGGTGGCCCCTGCAGCAAGCCATAGAAGGTCCCAATCCCTGGGAGCATTATCTCTTAGCAGAGCATGGAACCTCCTGTAGCGCTGATCAGCTGGGCAGCCATCTCACTCACAGTGGGACACACACACACACACACACACACACACACACACACACACACACACACACAAACACACACACACACCACTCAACATGCACTGCCTCGCTTTTCTCTCATAGCAAATTGAAGCACTGCAGGTATCCGTAGGGAAAACAAGACAAAAAGAAGGGCAAGGCTGGAAGAAAGGAGCTTATTGAATGTTCAGACGTTGAATTATTGGAGGTGCCGCTCGTGTTTTTGCTTTTCTAATGTACATTCCTGCCCGTGCGTCTCATCCAGTCAAGTGTTTCATCCTGCATCCAGTCCCAAGCCTTGTGTGATTAAGTCTGACCTGCAGGTCCTGCCCTGGTCGGCCTCGTAGACCCCGTCACGTGACCGAGGCTCACAGCAAAGACCTGACCTCTGGGACTGGGGGTCAGGAGTCAAACTACTGAGTCCTTGACCTCGGCTCACCTGCCAATAAGCCTGTCATTGATTGGACAGAATCCTCAGTCGATGACTTTGCAGGGAGGAAGTGAGAAGATATGAGTTTTTCTCCCCAGTAGGTAATATCTTTTAAGTGAGATACACAGGGGCGATTTCCCCCGGGAATTGCTACCAAACCCGTTTCGATCTGTGAGCAGACATCCACAGCACGGCGTGACTTCAAGGTTGAAACCTTTTATTTCTGGTTTGCTTTTGTATTCTTTCACCCTTTTATCGCCCCTGTCTCCGCCTCGATTGCCACCCCCCTTTGCTCCCGTGTGGCTTTTTCTTCCCTTAAGCGTCTCTGAGTTAAAGACACAGCTCGATGACCGTCAAGGCCACGGACAGTTTCACAGTAAGCAGTGAGCGGCTTGTGCCTCCACGGTGCTGAAATCAACTCGGATAAGAGGATTATGGGACTGGGGGACGAGTGAACAGGAAGTTTACTGTTGGAGCCCAGAAAGAGCCGGATCAGCAGATAAGGGTTATTAGACTGGCTCTGTCTCTCACTCAACCTCACTCCCCTTCCTGTTGTCTGTCTGTCCGTCAGGGGTCGCCGCCTTCTCAGTTCCTCCTCCCTTTTCCCGGTGACCTTTTCTCCTGCTTCCTTGCGTCGTCTTACTCTAATTCACTCGCTTCCTTCCTTTCTTTTGTTTAATTTAATTCCCTTCTTCCTCCTCTCCTTCACTCCCTCCCCCTCTTGGTTGTCAGTAACCCATCAATGCACCAGCAGCATGGGAGTAATATCCCTGCTTGCATTCATCATAAACTTCACGATGTGGGGAGGGTGAAGCCTTATTGTCCCCTCTTCTTTTTTAGTGCCGTCGATTTAAAGCTCAGACAATATATGTTCTGCTCCCCCGCCTTAATGTGCGTGGAACGGCTGAGCGCTGTAAAAGGGAACCTTAATTGCAGCACATCTGAAAGGAGCAGCCAAAGTGACGATCCCCCAAGGACCCCCCTCGATACAAGAGGACACGATGACTCAGTGAAGAGAGAGAGAGAGAGATTCACCACCTTGTTCTCCTCATCAGTCACAGCAGTTATAGCCACGGATCGTCTTGTAAAACCATGAGAGTCAAAAGGAGTCCAGAGAAACGAGAGAGTTTCTGCAGACTGGTTACATTTTCACTTTTGAGATCTACATTACATTACATTACATTACATTACATTACAGGCATTTAGCAGACGCTTTTATCCAAAGCGATTTACAATAAGTGCATTCAAGTCACCAGAAATCATAAGTGCATTTCCTTCCAAAACAAGCAACTAAGTGCATAACTAGCGCTAAGGTAAAAGTGCAATAAGTTAGCTACCAAGTTTTCTTAAACAAATGAGACAAATAAGAAAATCAAATGAGCAAGAGCTAAGACAAATAAGTGTATCAAATAAACAAGAGCCAATAAACAAGAGCTCATGCGAATAATTGACGACAAATAGGCGAGGCTAAGAGGAATCTATCTCTCTTTATGATACGAGACGCAACGTCGGGCTCGTACCACAGTCGTCTCGATGGGGCTGTTCTCCCGGTGTCGGTTAGAGAGAGACTTCTAGAGCCGGTTGGTCTTCACGTCACAGAGGAATCAGCGTGATGCATCGCTTCAGGGGAAGAGGAGTCTGTCTCACATTTCATTTGATGAAACATTTTGAAATGACGGCTGCACCAGAACATGGTTGTCATGTAGTCGTTTGTTTTACTCTATGGAAACATAGTGTGTGATTACAGATCCACTGTAGTAACCTTTTATATATCCAGGGAAGACTGACTGAGCATGCAGCAGTGGCCACATTTCCACCTGTGAAATCCTTTTGGTCCAAGCCTGCTGCTGCTGTGGGCCACTGAGCAACTCCACCTGGAGCAATGGGAGGAGGGGGTACGTGCCTTGCTCAAGGGTACCTCCAAGGTAGTTGCTGAAAAAGGGGAGGATGTTTGTCATTTATATTCACTGCACTGATTTTCCCAACTGGTTTGGGATTTGTAACCTTGGGCTATCTAACCTCGAGGCTACCGCTGCTCTGGTGTAGTATATCAAACATGCTGTATGAGGATTGGCATCTGTGTCAAGACTCTAAACAACCTTTTATTGAGTTGACATTTGAAAAGATGACGTGTTAAGGGTGCAACGCAGAGCTCTCCGGGTTAGCGCGTTAGCCTCTTGCGTTAATCAATGCAGTTTCATTTGGCGTCCCACTCATTCTTCAAAGAGACTCTGGGAAAACACAACGCTGAAGAGCTGCCAGGCCGGGGACCTCCTCTCCTCCATCATACTGATTATGACAACACATTAACGTAAATGTATTAACATAGAGACAAATGTAAAAACAGAACCAAGAAATCAATCAGACAGTAAATGGAAAGGGTTTGGTTTAGGGGGAGGGGCGGGGGGGGGTGAACGAGAGAACAGCCAATTACAGTTGCCTGTATGTGCAGAGGAGAGGAGGAGGGAAGATCAATAGAGGAGAGACTGTCTTCTCCCATCTGTCTCTCACATCTGATGTTTTCCATGAAGTCAGCGACAAGCAGCCTGTTTCACTGATGCATTATCTTGTATCACACACACACAATTACACTTTTTCTTTTTAGTAAAGGTTTGAAAAATCCCTGTTTGTTCACTGATACATTACCCTGTAGCGCACACACACACACACACACACACAGACAATCACACATCTTTCAAAATTGAAGCCTCGTGCTTTCTTTCCTATGATGTTCGTTTGCAGATACAATGGGGCCAATCATTTCCGAGCACGAGTACACGCTCAGTCATACGCCCCCGAGACATTTACTCACGCAGCAGGCGGCCGGCGGTATTCCCTTCCCTATTCCATTGCCATTTGTGACTCCAATCATCTTCCACTTCCATCGCTTTAGTATAATTCTTGGGAAAACATGAGGGAGTTAGAGGCGGTGTGCCGTCTGATTTGGTCTGTCAGTTACTGCAGTTGCTGTGTGTCACTATTTCACAGTAAAACAACCTAAACGACCTAAACCCCCGCAGCTCTGTAGGGTCCTATCCAGGTATCTAAGGATCAGGTCATGTCGTTGTTGGAAGGTCTGCCGCCCTGTTGACAGTCACGTAGCCACGGCGTCCCTTTAATCTCCTCAAGCTCTTCATGTCAAGTGATATTGCATGGGAAAATAAAAACGCCTTTTCTTAAGCGAAATGTGTCATCGAGGGGCGGAAAAAATATTTTCTGATTTTTCTATCTCTTCAGCCAAATGCCAATTTCGTTTTTTTAGTGTCGTATTTCCAGCAAATTAATTTTGGTGCTTTCTTCTGTAGTGGCGGAAAAGTTCTAATCCTAATTGCTGCTGGCAGAAACATAATTGAGTCAGAGAGAGGTTAAAAGACAAACACACACACACACACACACACACACACACACACACACACACACACACATCTAAACACACTCACATACACAAACACTGACACATGCACATACTAGTGTGTACAAGTGCACACCACACATTCACCTACACACACACACACATATATACTGTACATATTCTAGGATGCTGTGTGTTAGAGGGATAGAGGATATAGGAGTATGAACACACACCATGCTCTCTGGAGCAGACGTAACCATGGCTGCGGTCTCACCTGGTAATGCATGTGTACAGGACGTGCATTATCCTCCAGCGGTGGCCACCGCTGGCCCGGATTCCCCTGTCCTGTACAGGACAGATTTCCCCTGTCCTGTACAGGGGAAATCAGGCTGAACAGCAGCCAGCGGGGACCCTTCCGTTCCATTAGCTAAAGTACAGGTAGATGATCTCTGCCTGCCTGACTCCCCCCATCACATGTCTAGAGAGGCGGACAAAGTGTGTCTGTGTGTGTCTGTGTGTGTCTGTGTGTGTCTGTGTGTGTCTGTGTGTGTCTGTATCTGTGTGTGTTGCCTGGTCACGCTATGTTACTCACACACATGCCTGATATGCTGCCATTAATCTTTGTGCAGACCCAACAAATACCACCAGGGATTACTCTTGGGTATGCATGCGAGTGTGTGGCTGTAATCAAGCACAAGAAGTGGCTCTTTGGTCTCTCTCTCTCTCTCTCTCTCTCTCTCTCTCTCTCTCTCTCTCTCTCTCTCTCTCTCTCTCTCTCTCTCTCTCTCTCTCTCTCTCTCTCTCTCTCTCTCCCTCTCTCGCTCTCTATCTTTCTCACTGAGGCTTTCACCCATATCTGTCCTTACCTCTTCCCTCTGATCAACACTCCTCCCCCTTTGTTCTTCTAGACCTGGGGGAAAATACTTTGATTGAAAGTGACAGCTTTCTATAGTCATGGATTTTCTCCCTTCGCCTGTGAGTGTGTGTGTGTGTGTGTGTGTGTGTGTGTGTGTGTGTGTGTGTGTGTGTGTGTGTGTGTGTGTGTGTGTGTGTGTGTGTGTGTGTGTGTCCACATGAGCGGATGTGGTTGGTCTGTCTGTCAGCAAGGCTTCAGTCATTAGGATCATTTCCAAGTCACACCCAGTTGAACCTCTCATCTCTCATTTAGCCTGATGGACATCCACTGGGGGAGCCACAGAGGGGAGACATGTCCCTCTCTTTCTCAGTCCTTCTCTCTCTCTCTCTCTCTCTCTCTCTCTCTCTCTCTCTCTCTCTCTCTCTCTCTCTCTCTCTCCCTCCTTTGTTGGAGTGTCTTTACGTGTCTGTCCCTGAATGGCTGAAGGGCATCGAGCGCCGTGCCTTTATTTGCCATTAAAATGGAAAGTATGTTTCAATATCCTCTCTCATTCTCGCAGCACGGGCCTTTGATACCAAGATGGAGTAGATTCCAACTCATCCCAGTTGAACCTGATCAGTCCCCGCCCAGCGTCATTACAGCCTGGGTAACCTATACCCCCTGACCACATGGCTCAGTGTTTAACGAGCTGTCAGGGTAATTACTGAGAGATAATGAGAGACAGAAAGGGCCGGCTGTAGATCCTCTGGAATGGCAGCAGTGATAAGGTCAACGCATTGGAAAGCTGTGGCAACTACGAGCGTTGAACTGCATTTATAATGTACCCCGTTTTAAGTTTGACATTTCACAGCTTGCACTGGAGTGTAATAGAAAGGGGTAATTTTAATTTCCAGCCTAAAGTTGGTCTTCAAAATTGAGAAGGGAATCTCTTTTTTCGTGCTTTCATCCTGTAAGGTCTTAAGTGAATCGGCCCCTCTTAGCAAAGTTTCTGCAAACATAATAGATTATTTGCCCAATAATATGCCGTTCAAATCAATTCAGCTTGGTTCAGCGGTGGGAATACCCGGTGAGAACGGCGCCCAAGACAAAACGACTCGTCTGAGAACGTTGAAACGGTGAATCGGTGAAACCCCTCGGAGCCGAGGCGGCGTGTTATCCCGCCCGGATCAGAGATAACCAAAGTAAAACAATAGCTGCGGGTTGATGTTGCATTAGCATAATTCATTGGGCTCTGCAGGCGTATCAGTTGCAGGCAGATGCCAGAGCTGTTTAATTACTAGACGGAGATAATCCACAGGTAATTACTCCATTTTATTAATTTCCATTTTTTAATGTCCCCGTAACCATTCATTTAGTTTGTCACAGCTGCCGAGGGGCTGTTGTGGAAGGCATCATGCACCGAGGGGCTGAGGGAGGTTTGGTTTCATACTCGGTGTTTTGGTGTGAGGAGGCGTTGGAGTGATGTAAATAATGTGGTGATTGGGAGAATCTCTGACCGACATAATCTATATCCAGCTGCATGCCAGTAGCACTACAGACACTCAAGGCTTTGGTCATAAATAACAAGTTACTTCTAAACCTCAAGCTCCCTTTTCATCTTTCACCTTCTGATGACTCATTCTGTCTGGTCTGTCTTGAAGGGCATTTGTCCTCCTCTTGTGGTCATGTGTACTGGCTAGCCAGCCTGGAGACAATAGCTGGCACAGGAAAGGTTTTATTATTTCAATAGAGGGCTGTTCTTGTTAAGTATGGCCTTTTTTTTACAAGGTTATTTGATTTTCTGTAAGTAAATAGGGAGAGAAAAGAAGAATAAAAGTAAACAGTATACAAGAAGAAACTAAAGACCAGAGAAAAGAGGAAGGACAAAACGACTGCAGGGAGCGTGAGAGAGAAAAGGTGGGGAGATGAGGGGGAGGGCAGCGGCGTTATGTTTCACCACGGAGAATCTTTTTTGGACATCGTTCTCCCTCTTCTAATTAAGCCCCCCGAAAAACACCTCTGAAGACAGGAAGGAGGCACTCATCTCAGATCCCGTACGGCTCCCACTGGTCCAGTTTCCCAGAATAAGCAGTGGATCAGTGCGACGGTGGCCCTGGTGCGCCTGGGAGACCGGGACCTGTTTCCCCCCCCGACTTGGGGAAGCTCCAGCTGTTCTGCTGCTTCGGGGAGCTGAAGGCGCACATCCTTTACCGGAATGAAGTGAGCAAGCTCGCTCGGAGAGGACACGAGTTGGTGGATTTATTACGGGCACTTTCAGCACCAGCCGAATGCTTCTCTGATGCAATCAGGCCTCTCATCACACAAGTCATAGCCCCCTCTAGGCCCTTCGTCTGGCCTAACACACACACACACACACACACACATCCACAGAGAATTATTTGCCTTGGATGGATAAACACACAAACACACCAGCAGAGACCACTCCCTCTGTCTGTTTTTACACACACACACACACACAATATATATATATATATAATAGTCCAGCTAAGCTCATCACATCATGTATTCAGAACATCTCATATTTCCCTGTCTTACATCAGAATGAGGTCTGTCAGGGAGACTTGACTCCCTGACCATGACTTGACTATTTTGTGATGACTCACCCTACTTGTCCTCAAGGTTTTTTCATCTCCAGGCTGTTCTCACAAATCAATAGGTCTACTTTACATAATATCGTCTCTTAGCAGGATATTTGAAAGTTTCTTCCATTGTCCTGAAACCTCAAAATGAATTTGAATGCATTTGGATTTGATCAGAGGAGATGCAGTTGATGTGAGTCTTCCCAATGTCCTATTTGTGCCGAGGAACAGGTGTGTGTGTGTGTGTGTGTGTGTGTGTGTGTGTGAGAGAGAGAGAGAGAGCGAGAGAGAGAGAGAGGCAGAGAGGTTGTGCACATCAAGCAGCGCGGTGATGTGGAGAAAGCGAGGTTGTTGCTAGGATGCACGTCTCTCTCAGGAGGAAATGAAATCTGGATGACGGCACAGCGGCGATCAATTAATCCTGCGTGAAGTCAGGACAGAGTCATACACACACACACACACACACACACGTCAGCACACACACACAGATATACAGCAGAGATATAGCAATGTGTCAGACTCGTCCTTTGTGCAGCGAGGTAATCGAGAGAGGTGTGTGTGTGTGTGTGTGTGTGCTGTACAGGAGTGTCATCAAGCTGGAAAAACTGGTATACATCAAATGTTGGACTGTAGGAGAAAAAAAAAACACCCACATAGTAACACAATTAGCACTGGGTTTCTGCAGTTATTGGCTTTACTGAACCAAGCAGGAGAACGAATCCAATAGCCAGACGGCCCCGGTGGCTCAGGGATAATGATTTGTCAACTAGATAATGTGATTTATCATTGCAGACTATTAGCTAGTGTCTGCTTTGCCTTCATTGGTGAATTGATTCCCCAGGTTGAGAGGAGGCAGGACTGGTGGCACTCTGGGATTTGTTTTGAAATCACTTTCTCTATTAAACGAAAAAGAACGAAAGAGTAAACGTGAGATAGCGTCAGTCAATATCGCGGCAGCTGTAATTATTTTCAAAGCAAACAACGTGACGGTGCAATGCTTTAGCCCCCCCTCACCCACTTCAACTCTGCATCCATTCCTCTTCATCAACACATTCATCCCACATTCCTTTGCCCTCTCGAGACATCGCTCGGGCTAGCGATTCAGAGACCGAGCAAAGAAAGGAGGGACGCCGAAATAAGATAGTTTAAGTGCACATCAGCTGTGTTGATCTGCCTGTTGCTGCTGCTATTGAGTCTTGGTAGAGAAATACCGTACTGTACTCCTCACAGCAGAGAGAGAGAGACATGCACAAGGGCTTCGTATCCGTCTGCAAGTTTGCGCGATGTATTTTGGGACTGATTCCACGGAGGTGTGTGTGTGTGTGTGTGTGTGTGTGTGTGTATACATTGGCAGGGAGCGCAAGATAAACAGCGAATGTAAGAAACGCATGTTCACCGGCGTGTCCTCCTTGGAGTATGGCTCCCTTTATACATAACAGAAATATCAAAGCCCTGTTTGATCTCACTGCTGGCTTTTCACCCTCCGAAACAAATCGGCACAGTTCTGGGGTTTTTTTTTTTCTGAATAGCTGCTTGTTGGAGTTTTGATGATGAAATGTTGCAGTCTGTTCGGTCCCTCTCACGCTCCTCCCTTTTGCTACTTCTCCTTTTACCTTGTTTTCTGTCTGTCTCGCTCACGACTTCGTCTTCACGGATCAAGTTTTTCCGCTTGCAGCTATTTTGCAACTAGATGTGCATCGGGCTGGTAGAGGTAGACCGCAGAGGTATGAGGAAGAAGGAAAGAGGGGAAAGTGTGGAGGTAAAAGTGAGGAGAGGAGCTATAAACCAGCTCAATTAATTCTGAATGGTGAGGCATCTACTCTAACAATTTGTCATTGCACCTCCATCCCATCTTGTCCACACACACACACACACACACACACATACACACTGACACTCCAGGTCCAAGTGGCTCTCAGTGTGCTTAATGCCAACCAATTAGACCCAGGCACATTTTGGAGAGAGTATGTCTGATTCTTTGTCATATCTCCCATCAGGGCTGTGTTGCCGGACTCATAACCGCTGCTTAATTGGCTGGGCGATAGAACACCGGGTCTATATGGGTACTTACGCTGGCTACTGACTGATGATGATGGCTAGTGTGGGACTGAGAAAGCCTGTCTGTGGGGTAATGGTGGCTGAATGGATGGTGCCCTGCAGATGTCTTATGTTTTCTATTCAGCCCACATAAGCCCTCGTGCCTGGACCAGAAGTGCCTATTAGAGGTGTTCTCAATACATGGTGGTGTCTTTGCTCCGGGAATACTCTGGAGAAGTGTAGACAAACAAACGGACAAATAAACAGAGCATTGTTGTATATCTTCAATCTGTGATTCCAGGAGTCGTTTTGTGATGACGTTTACCTTTTTATTGTACCCTTTTTTCCCCCCAACCTGCCTTTTCTACTTCTAATTTAGTTAGTGATTTCCTACATTTCCCAGAATACCTTTTGACAACACCCCGAGAATGGCTGTAAACTTGTTGCTGCTGCATTCACTTCAGCTACTGCTAGCTAGCTCGCTAACAAGTTGCTTTAGTTAACAAGACAAAATGCAGGAGGTATTTCTAGTTAATCCTAAACAGTATTATGAATATAGCTAGTAATTGTTATTATTATTAACTTGGACTTTGGTAGATTTACAGCAGCCATGTTGGTCTTCCTTCCATTATAAGTATCGTCAAGTTGGAGATACCGGAGCCTTACAAAGAAAAAAAGGTACATTGCTGTTTTAGATTGAATGTTTTTGTCCTATTAAATTCCATATAGCTGTGCTGGAAATATCTGGACATTACATCACATCGTTTGGCCAATTCATAACGGGAATATGAAAAATACACAACAAACAACAAAATGGATCCAGAAAAATACAAGGTACATCCCCATAACGCCGAACTGCTCCAGTGGAGTTGCTCAGTAGACTATAGAAGACTGGATGTACTGGACAGCTCCCAAGTGTGAATGTGTGTGAATGTATGAATGTGAAGGAGGGCGATGCTGGAAAAGAGAGCCGGTTTAAAACAAACAGCCAGCCAGCGTTTTCCGACAGATGGACAACTCCTCACCAGATAAGACAGAAAAACAAACAGACAGACAGGCCGATAAGAACCACTGGATCAAGCTGTGGATAACTGGATCGGGACTCAGCGGAGGAGAGGCAAGGGAAGGAAGAATAAGGAAGGAAGCAATTTGGCAATATGTCTCATATTAGAGCAGGTTGGAAGATGAGGGGATGAGACACTGAGAGGAGGAGGAGAAGAAGAAAGCGACAGTGGAGACCAAAGGGTCATCACTGCTACTGCGTGTAGAAAGTCAGGCTGAATCAATTTCACACCTCACTTCCATATCCTCTCTCTCTCTCTCTCTCTCTCTCTCTCTCTCTCTCTCTCTCTCTCTCTCTCTCTCTCTCTCTCTCTCTCTCTCTCTCTCTCTCTCTCTCTCTCTCTCTCTCTCTCTCTCTCTCTCTCTCTCTCTCTCTCTCTCTCTCCTTTTATCCTACAATTCCTATTTTATTCAGGAACAAGAAGAAGATACCCACGTAACCATAACAACAGCGGAGTGATAACTGTTCCGTCTCTATACCTTCACTCCTCCCTCTATACATATCGCTTCTCTGTGCTTTATTGAACTGGAGGCCGTTCTCCCGCCGTGCAGCCGTGTTATGTGGCGGGAGGACAAACCAACTCTTTCATTTTGTGTCTCGCTCTCCCGAGGGCGAGCACACAGTCACACTTTACCGTACGCGGCGTGTGCGTCAAGCTGTGTCGAGGCTTCGTTCTGATATTGCTGTTTCTGCTGCATCTGATTAGCATCGATCAACGTCTGTGTTCATGTCCTTCAGCTAGCGGCACAGTTTCCTGATCATGTGGGACTGTCTGTCTTTGTTTTTATTCAGTAGCTGCAATCTACACCTAAAGTACTTTGTGCACATGGACGCACATGCATGTGTGTGTGTGTGTGTGTGTGTGTGCAGGAGGAAGAGATGTTGGGTTGTGCACAGGAGCAGTAATAGGGTTTCCTCTGTGTGTGTGTGTGTGTGTGTGTGTGTGTGTGTGTGTGTGTGTCACCGTATGGTTTATGGCTTTATTAATAATGTTAGCTATGTGACCATGACCCTGCCCGTAGGAACTGGTGGCACACTCTTCAGCTGTGTGTGCTGTGTGTGTGTGTGTGCCTGTGTGTGTGTGTGTGTGTGTGCTGTCACCGGGGAATCTAACGGCATTCATTCCACCGCCATGGGACCAGGAGAGGTAGCGGTCTGGAAATGTAGAAGGGAGGGAGCCGAGAACAGAGGGAAGAAAAGCGAGATTGAAATAGATAGGAGGCATAGGTGACAAAAGAAATGTCTGGAGAGAAAAAGGGAGAGAGTTGTGTGAGTAATACCAAAGCCACTCTTATGGAACTAAAAAGCAGAAAGGTCAGCGTGTCTGTTTTAGAGAAGCATTCCCCAGGGCTCCACAGCTTGATCTTTTACCTTCCTTCCTTTTTTTTCCTGTTGCTGTTTTCCCTCTGTTTTCCATCGCTCCCGGGCAGCGGGCGCAGTTTGTTTTGGTTGGACACACCTGCACCCCGAGGCCCTCCATGCCAGCCTCAGGTGGCAGAGGAGGTAATGGAGGACAGAGGGAAGATTGCACTCAACGTACTGTAGGACCCCTGTAGGCGTTGCTGGAAAGTTGGTAGTAGTAGTGAGATTAAAACATAATGTATACTTTTTGCTTTCCTCTACAGTCTCATCCATGTTTCCTCTCCTCATTCCTCCTATCTTCATCTCTCTTCTTCCCCCCCTCTCCACTCGTCTCCTCTCCTCCTCTCCACTTCGTCTCCTCTCCTCCTCTCCAGCTCGTCTCCTCTCCTCCTGCCTTCACCCAGTCCCACCCTGACACCTCAGGGACTGTACCACTGCCAGACAGACAGCAGATTGGATGCTACATATCTTTTTTATTTCTTTCCCCCCTTTCCTTGTCTCTCTCTCTCTCTCTCTCTCTCTCTCTCTCTCTCTCTCTCTCTCTCTCTCTCTCTCTCTCTGAGCCTCTCTGTTCACTGGTGATGTCATTGATGCAGAGATAAATATGTTGCTTTAAAGACCGGCTGGCTGCTGAGGGACAGTCCGCAGTGCGGAGAGAGAGAGAGGGAGAGGGAGGTTGAGTAAGAATGAAACAGACGGACAGAGCAACTCACTTTTAAGCAAGCTTCACTCCGACGGTGCGTACTTACTGTGATGCATGACAGAGAGACACAGAGAGAGAGAGAGAGAGAGAGAGAGAGAGAGAGAGAGTGAGTCCTTACAGTTCATGTTTTAAAAATGCCTCACAGCTCAGTCATAAATGAACAGGCTAAGCTGTAGTGGGATCAGCACAGGGGATCCTCTGTATTTGTAATGGGTAGAGATTTAAATGATAATGATGTACAACACACACACACACACACACACACACACACACACACACTCAACCAACCACCACTTCCCCTCTACGTACACACACACACACACCGGCGTTCATAAACTTAAGCAAACGCACAGAGAGAGAGCGGGCTGGGTTTAGGCGGGTGCAGATGTCTGGCGGTTGAGGTGATTTATCGCCCGCCAGCTCGTCCCCAGATGAATTCTCCCATGAATCATTGCACCTGCAGTGGTGACGGCAGACAGGGCTGTGTCACTGGCTGCTCCGCTGGCTCGCTCCTGTATGGCTTCGTTTAATAGCGCTCCTCTCTTGCTACTCTGTTAATAATGTGCGAGATCCTAATAGGGTCTTCTCTAAACTCTAGCTGCTGTCCCGTGAAAACCTCACAACTTTGATTGAAGGATTGCATGCTCGTCTATGGGTTAAGACAATGTTATGAGCCTTGGGCTGAGTAAACCCGTTCAAAAGGGTCAAACGAATTCCTGAAAACTTGATATTTTGGAGACTCGAGGAGACACCGACAATATGCAACTTGTCCAAGTCTCCTCTCAGTCTCCTTGCAGCTCTATTTCCTCTGTTTGATATGTTCAAGACAAGCCTACCTGGCCAACTGATGGATGATAAAGCTATGGAATGGATAAAGTGGTGGACAGCAAGAGATCCGTGGATGTTAGCAGCAGTCAGACAGACGGTGGTCCCTCACATACGCCTGTCCTTAAAATCTTCCATTACTCTTCTGCCGACAGTGCTTTAGCAAAAACGTGTATTTCCTGTCCTCGGTCCATCCTCGGCCTTCTGAATTATGGATTATTCCCAACCACGGGGCTGTGTGTGTGTGTGTGTGTGTGTGTGTGTGTGTGTGTGTGTGTGTGTGTGTGTGTGTGTGTGTGTGTGTGTGTGTGTGTGTGTGTGTGTGTGTGTGTGTGTGTGTGTGTGTGAGTGTGAGCAAGCTTCACGGACATGACAAGTGAAGCGTTGTCAGGAACATCGCAAGAACATCCACTGTCCCCTGAGGGCTGACCCCTGTTTTTCTTTATAAGTGTGTAGATGTGTGTGTGTGTGTGTGTGTGTGTCTGCACATATTTAACGGTGCACATGGTGTGTTTCTGGCTGCACGTATGTGCACCTGCACCTGTGCTGATTGGTGGTATTTGGCGATGTGGTCGCTCATACACCAGGTGATTGTTTAAGCGTAGCGGTTCATAGTGTACGGTCTCTTTTTTGTTGCAGCAGCAGAGCTCTCTCCCTGCCCGGTATTTGCTGTGTCGTCAGCTGCTGATCAGGCTTGGTGTGTGTAAGTGCTGAGTTGCGTTCGTCTAAGCCCAGATAGACCACAGGCCCGCGCACATATTTGTTTAGAAAAACGCAGACGCAGCTCGACTCGGAGACTCTTGTCAGAGTTCGCGGGCGGGGGGGGGGGGAAGCGGGAGGCAGAGGAATTTGCCGAAGGATTTTCTGCCGCTCTGTCTTTAATCACGACGCTAATTAAAGTTTACTGGCTAATTGTGGCTGAGATAGTGTTTCTGCATACTGCCTACTTCACTGAGCTGGTGCCCGGCTAATTACATAGCTAATGGTGTATTGGTCTGCCCCCGCCGTGGACACAACTCCTTGTATGCACCGTGGAGTGAGGGGGGGGGGGGGGGGGGGTCAGGCCACTGCTCCCACCCAGTACAGGAACTGGTGTGCTGGACCTCATCCTGTCTACCTGCTGGAGTCCTTTTATGCTTTTATGCTTTAAGTCACAAGATCTCTAATCAACCTGTCGTCTGATACACACACACACACACACACACACACACACACACACACACACTCATACTCATACGAAAAGAGACTCCTTCCACGCACGGCCACTTCTCTCCAGTCGGGTTCCCAACACTGACAGCTGATAGTGACAGGCTGATGTCCCGAGGCTGGCACTAGGTGCGTGTAATGATTGTGCGTTCATCAGCCCTAACGACGGTTAACAGGGGTTAATTGGGCACTGTGAGGCTCCGATTCTGCCGCAGGATGACAAGGAACTGGTGCGAAGCTGTCGGAGCGCCGTCGGAG
>JAXDDW010000107.1:525000-595000 GCA_034670385.1 Hoplostethus mediterraneus
TAATTACCGAGAGGAGAGGAGAGGAGGAGAGAGGAGAGGAGAGGAGAGGGAGAGGAGAGGAGAGAAGAGAAGAGAAGAGAAGAGAGAGAGGAGAGGAGAGGAGAGGAGAGGAGAGGAGAGGAGAGGAGAGGAGAGGAGAGGAGAGAAGAGAAGAGAAGAGAAGAGAAGAGAAGAGAAGAGAAGAGAAGAGAAGAGAAGAGAAGAGAAGAGAAGAGAAGAGAAGAGAAGAGAAGAGAAGAGAGAGGAGAGGAGAGGAGAGGAGAGGAGAGGAGAGGAGAGGAGAGGAGAGAAGAGGAGAAGAGAAGAGGGAGAGGAGAAGAGGAGAGGGAGAGAAGAGAAGAGGAGAGGGAGAGGAGAGAAGAGAAGAGAAGAGGAGAGGAGAGGAGAAGAGAGGAGAAGAGAAGAGAGAGGAGGAATTACAGAGAACAATCCCCTCTTTGCCAGAACATGAGACTCTATCTTGCATACTAAGATAAAGTGCCTGAAGAAAAAGAGAGAAGAAGAGAGCCGAGAAACAAGAAGAAGCTGACTGAGGAGATAAGAGCTGATGTAAAGAGCGTGAGAAGAAACAAGAGAGATAGAGGGTAAAGAAAAATAAAGATATTAAAGACTAAACAAAGCAAATATTGCCCTTTGAGATAAGTGATCCTCTTAAAGCCTGTACCAGAGGTTGGTAGTGGACCAGAGGTTGGTAGTGGACCAGAGGTTGGTAGTGGACCAGAGGTTGGTAGTGGACCAGAGGTTGGTAGTGGACCAGAGGCTGGCCACCACTGCACATGACGGGCATGAAGTCAAGCACAACATGATCATAACATATATCGCTTTGACGAGGAAAAGCTACCATATCGAACACACACCGAAATGAGGCGGGGACTTATGAGTATAATCAATCAGCAGGCCTTTCCTCTGGGAGTGTGTGTGTGTGTGCAGTGTGAACTGTGTGTGTGTGTTCCTGCTGATCAGATGGAAAGTATAAACCCGATGAGATAATCGCCTCCTCCGCCCCGATTACGGCGTATAAAGCTCATAAAGTTTTGGTGTGTGTGCGCGTGCTTTCATGTGTGTGTTAAGCCTAAAATGAGGATGAGAATTTTGACACGACGATGCTCACGCCGGGGTCAGAAGGGGCAGTGGTGTCTGGCAAAAACAGAGAGGAGGTGGAGGAAACGGATCGGGAGGAGGACTCAGAGGGCTGATGAGATTCACGCTGTGATTTATGCTAACCTATCCTCCTCGCACACCTGATCCTCCCCGGTGCCGCGTTCCCCTCGTCTCAGGGTTAGGCTCGTTCTTCAGCGGGAGTAACACATTTCTCATCGCTCGTTACTTGTTGCTCCCCGAGGTACAGTAAATCATTCCGCCGCTCGTTATAGTATTACTTTTCGGTCTGCGCCTCCAAAAACCGCCGCTCGCGTCCCCTCTTACTGTATCTTCGTAAATCAGGACCGGCGAGCCCGTGCTCTTCATCGTGTGAGCGATCCCAGTAGCTGAATGCTCCAACAGCAACACGGTCAGAGGCAATAACTTAACTATCTCATTTTCTGATGAGTTTTCCTCATTTCCACATACATTTAACACCCCTAAGGAATTTTTTCTTTGGGATAAACGTCTTTAGTTGCTTTCTGCTTGTCAAATGTGGAGGTCTTGTGGTGCTTCAGGGGATTTGACATGTGTTATTCGCAGAGGAAAAGATGTGTTTGTACCTGTGCAGACATTTACAGTTGATGACAATGTTCTTGACACCCTTTTGCTTGATAAAATCAAAGTCGTGGCAATACTTCCACCTGGAAAAGGTTAGCGCTTCTGCAATTTTGCACCTGGAATCGGTGTTTTGATGCATCTACTGAGAGGACAACTAAGGAAAAAAATGAATCAGGATGTGAGATATAGTAGATAATCAGAGTGAACACTTACACTACTTGTTATTGGGGAAGGCAACATATTACTGTAACAAATTACCACCCAATACTAGCAAACACACACACCTATACACCTCACACCTCCATCCTTCACACTCAGGTAAGCACACACTCACACCCACCCACCCACCCAGCCTCCCATCTACGCAAAACCACACACACACACACACGTACAGTTGCGCAGAAAGAAAGACGGACAGAGACACGGGGCCGCTCTCCGACCACCCTTGACCAAATGGCTGTAGCAGAGCTGTCATCCGTGAGACGGCGCCTCTCTGTCTGAGTTGAGCTCCATAAATCACTCGGCGGCGGGACGCCTCATAGCCCCTCTGACACAAACACATCTGACAATCAATTCATCACGATAGAGTCTGGATAGGGTGGAGGAGGGGGGGCATCGCCAAACTTGTTAACAATTTACAGAGTTACTTTTTGCCACCCTCAATAAGCACCTTTCTGCCTACATGCTTCTGTGTCTACCTGCCCAGAACATCTCAAACTGTAAAGAGAGTTTATTTGGCTTCACAGTTATATTGCAAAAATGCTGTCTAACTGTCCTTCATGGCTATAAAGGACCCAGAAGGTTGCATAGCAGTCAAACAAGAGTATATATAGTACCATCAACCTACAAAGAAAGGAATATGAGAGAAATGTAGATGTTGAGAGACAGAGAGAGACTCTCATCCCTCAGGGTCAAGGTTAAGGAGAAGGTAGAGGCAGTGCTGTGATTCACATCATACATACTGGAACAGCTTTAGGTTAGCAGGCTAGTGGTAGCATATCAAACACACACACACACGCTAGGGGTGGGCGATATGACTAAAAATCAATATTGTGATTATTTCAAACTTTTACCTCGATTACGATTAATGAACGATTATTTTATTTGTTTTGTTTTATTTTGAAATTTGTTTTATTTTGAAATTGACCGGATGCTCTATGCCGTTCCTGTGTCTGACTTCCTGCCCGGCTCGCCAAAAAACGAACAGTCCAAACCTGTCTGAACACGGCGTTACTGGACGGGGCGGAGGGACGTGACTGAATACCACATAGTATTTTTTTAAGGGGACAGTACATGAACGCAGTATTGGGGAAAATATTTGGCCCATTCATTCGTGGGAAAGTGATGTTACGTCTGATGCGCGCACACACACACACACACACACACACACACACACACACACACTGGTTGCTTTGCTAACTGGCGCTTCCAGACGTTTCTCGTTCTTGTAGCCTAAATAACAATCGAAATGAACCATTTTGAAAATTTGCCACGATTACATAATTAAATCGCGATTACGTTTATAAATACGATAATCGCCCCCCCCTCATGCACACACACTCTATACATAGACCCATTGGCATACCCACACAGGAACATGTGCACTCACAGCTATACATAAACATCCTACTCAGCTAATGACTGGAGCCAGACGAGGCCTTGAGCGGCCCCTGGGAGCCGTGGCACTGGGAGCGTAGTTAGATCAGGGGTGGTATGGAAATGGGTGTATTTGCAGCGAGGGCGGGGTCAGAGGAGGCTGGGCCTGCTTGACATGACCAGCAGCACCCACCAAACATCTCCTAATCGCCTTCAGGAAGGCCTTTGATAGTGTGGCACGTGTGTGTGGTTGTGCGATTGCGTGTGTACGTGCATGCAAGCGTGTGTGTGTGTACGTGTTTGTGTCTTTATTTTTATATTCCACATGCATGCCTATGTGTCCATGTGTGCCATCGACCGTGTGCCCCGTTTAACGAGGCAGACTGAGGGGAAATAAATATAGTGCCTTTGAAAATGATTTCATATCATCCTTTTATTGCTTCTCATTTCCATTTGTTTATTGAGGGAGAGGGAGGAAATTTGAATCATTACACTCCAGTGTCAACATGAGTTTGTCTTCCTCTATGCCTCTGTTCTGTTTTGTACTGCGCTGTGTTAACAATAGGACAACTGCACAGCAACAGATATTCTGTGGTTGTTGATGGAAAGGGGCGTGTCCTCTCTGCTGAGGAAGGAATGAGAAGATTGCAGAGCACTCACAGGCCGACCATTAGAGTCACTGGGCCTCATTCACCGAAACGTGCGCGTGATCAGATTTGATCGTACGAGCATCTATCATTTTTGTTTGTATCTGAATTTGTTTGTTTGTTGTTTGGAAACCTGCAGGAAGGCTCTTAGAAAGCCTTATTCTTGATGCAACATCAATAGTGCCAAACATCAACAACTCATTAACAAAACACCTGATAGGCTGCAATGGCATCTTTGCAGAATTGTCCTTATTTATGATTAAATAATACGTGACAGCGAGGTCTCTCCCACTATGGAAGTGATCCTCTGATCCATGTCGGTTTGCTCCACAGTGCCCTGCCGTCCTCCTGTGGCTGATCACATGCACCTACTTCTCCTTATTCTTTTTTTTTTGCAATCTAGTTTCATGTTGAATTCTTTCTTACCTCAGCCACGGTGTGTGTTTCTGCTGAAACAGCTTTGACAGCATTAATCATTTCTTGCCATGCTTTACTTTTATCAGTTCCTGTGACTCCGCTGCTTATACGCTTTTGAAAATAGGTTTTGTTTCTTTTTCTCCTGCACACGAGAGCAAAACCTCAATTTCCGACTCCACAAATTTCCTATTTTTCCCTCTCTTGGTCATGGCTTACCTGCACATGACGCGCATCCCATTTCCGATAACGATCATCTGATACACCATGGGGACGCACGAATCGAGGTTTTGCTCATGCTTCCTCACTCCCGTGTTGTTGTTATTGTACGCACGTAAATACAAAAAAATGTATGAAGAATTTGAGAAAAGTTTTGTGAATGAGGCCCAAGCAGAGGTGACATTAATAGCACGTCTACCTTCTCTATAGCAGAAACCCCCAAAATAGTTAATTGGTTTGACATTTCCTGCCTGAGAAACCAATCAGAGTGGTGGAATGTGTGTGTGCGCGTGTGTGTGTGTGTGTGTGTGTGTGTGTGTGTGTCTGCCAGTCAGAGAGGTCAGAGGCTGTCCACATACCAGATCCTTCTAATTTCCTCTGCCCAGTTCCTCGTGTTAAACTTCCCCTGTGTGACTCACCGTGCTATATTGCTGCTACTCCACAATATTCAGCCAATTAGGTGGTGGTGGTGGTCAATGCATCTAGCAGCTGGAAGGGTCAGGGGTTAGCTATCAGAGTGAAGGATTGTGGGAGTGTGGGTAGAGCAGGTCTCGGACACAGGAACACGGCCAAAAGGGGTAAAGTTCAACAAATAAACAATCTTTTATTTCCCTTTCCAAGAAGTAACACCAATTTTCCAAAACCAAAGCTTCCTGTCTCCTCTACCTACTGACAAACCAGAGGGGTATATGTCGGAAAGGCTGCCGCTGGTTGTCTCCTTCCCCCGGACTACTGTACTGTTTCATCAGATCACATATCAGAGATCTAGCTATGATGAAACAGTTCAGCCGGTGAAATCTGTAAAGGTTCAAATAGATGGGGGGGAAAAAAAAACAAATCTCAACAGTTAATTACTCTTAAGCCTTAGACACAAATTTTACTTCCAATTAGGATTTAATTCCATTGCTGCTGTGATGACATCAACAGATTAAGCTAGAAAAGCAGAGAGGATTTGGACTGTTGTTTCCTCCATGCAGCAGCAGCGTGGCCGGCGGGCTGCGGGGGTCTTCCTCTTAATTAAAGCTGTATTGTGTGTGAGGTCAGAGCCCCGCTACACCAGGACTATCCCTCCCGGGAGCTGAGGATCAATGCCGTGGGAGAAGGGGGCATTCTTCTCTTTCTTTAAGCCTATCGATTCTCATTTACCTCCCCCGCGTCACCCACCCACCCCAGTGCGTGTGGCCTCTGTGTGGATGTGTGGTAATACAATATGTTTTATGTATTGATATTTCAGAGATCCAGTTTTTCCCTCAATTTTCTGTCAGACTCCATTCCCCCTTCTGTCTTTACTCTCTACCTTCACATCACCGTCTCCCAGCTGGAGGTTGGGAAATGTGCATGTGAAGGTATGTACTATGTTTTGCCTCCAGCCCTTCTCTTCATTCAATCTGCACTGCACTCTCTATTGACCTCCTCCATGTCGTTTGCTTGCTATATCATCCATATCTGCATTTCTCTTCAGAATAAAAGCACCTCTCCCTCCATCTCTCCCTTTTCTCCCTTTGTCTGTCAAACACATATCACACTGTCTCTGTCAAAATAACACATTTTCTCGTCACCTCTCTCTCTATTAGGAGGGTAGGACGGGCTCTTGGTATAATGCATGCAACATGCTTTACGACAACACCTCGATCTTACTCACAATAGGGACACTGATAAACCACAGAAACCAGTCAGTCTACTACGTGGACTTTGAGGTGTTTTCTTTGCATTCCTTTAGCTAAATATAAACAGGCCTTATTGCTCAACCTGCCCATAAATAATAACAATTGCAATTACAGCTCAGTCGTCCATATATCATAATAAAAATATCCAAATAAGACCCGTTCTTAAACTGCAGTGACTACCGGAACTGATCCTAGAAAATTATTATTATTTTTATTTATTATTATTATTATTAATTATTATTTATTTTACGTTTTTTACTTTCTTCACCCAGGCTCTTGCCTTACAGAGTGGATGAGAGGTAATTGTCAAATAATCAATTGACTCATTTTGTCAAAACAAGCATCATCAAGCAAAAATGTAAATCAATGGTTGATGAATAAACATTTGTCCTTCCATTTGTTTACCTTCCCCTGGTAACCCCGTATTTATCGTCACGACGCTATGAACTGTGGGTAATTCCCTCAGGCAAAGTCTGCATCGATGCGGACTTACGGAAAGTGTGCATAAAGGGCTCAAAAAGTCTGCGAGAGCTCCCTCATGCACTTGGCGATTTGACATCGGGACGGCCCCTAAACCCTCGCGGACTTAGCGGGAACGCACCTCAAAGTCCGCGAGTCCGTGAGGGGGGACATTGGGATCGGGCTTATATCTGAAGAGGGTTTCCAGCTTTACTCCACGCAGTTTTTTGGTATGTGTGTTTTCACTCTTGATCAGATGATAGATGCTCACACACGCATCAGTATGATATTATGAGCATCGTCACTCATGCAGGCAGACTGACAATGAAGAGAGACTGCCGGGGCTCCACCAGAATAATGTTCATTGATATATCATGCACCGCCTCGTTCTGTCTCTCACACACACACACACACACACACACACACACACACACACACACACACACACACACACACACAGCGAGTATTTGTGTGTTTTGTGCATGTGTACACGTGTGTTTGCACTTACAAGGTTATATCCTACAGCAGTCTCTCTCAGTGTGTGTGTGTGTGTGTGTGTGCACGTACATACAAGGTTATATCCTCCAGTGTGGACATATATTAGACCCGGACCTGATCATGCATTCTACAGCACCACTGTGATTCAGAGTCCCGGGCCTCTCCATGGTGCTTTATTTCTTTGAGGCGGGGGGGGGGGGGGGGGGGAGAATAATGGCCATTATTCCGGGCACAGTTATGAAATCTGACTTTTAAATTGTACACAAACACACATCACACACGCAGCGACATCTCCTCTGCACGCCCCCGCCGACCATTTCCATTCTGTTTTGTTCCTCTGTTTGCTGTCTCTCCAGGGAGGGCTCCTGTGAAAGGTCTACAGCCCAGGGACATGCTCCGTTAATAGACCCCCTAAATGAAGTCATCCATAATGTTACAGCCCCTCCACACACACACACACACACACACACACATTCTCCTCTGTCTGCCCCAGGACATACTAAAACCAGGGACCACTGGGAGAGGGGGGGGGGGGGGTGTAGAAGGACCAAGGTGAATTTGACTGGATACAAGAGGAAAAAGATTGAATGATTGTGGAATGGAAACAGAGGAGAGGAGACATTGGAGTTTGATTAAGGGGTGCCAGGGGGGTGAACGACGGACTTGGGGTTCAGCAGTGGAAGAAGAAGAGAGGCGGGGAATGGATGGGGGAGACGGCAAAAGGAGGGAGAGATGATGTGAAGGAGGGGCGATGGAGGTAGAGTGTGATTAAGGAGCGCCAGAGGGTGGCAGTGTCCACAGAGAGGTGTCTGTTAATGTAATACCTACTTCCATCCAGAGGCACGGGCCTATTTTTAAAGGTTCACATTAATACGCATTCATTTTATTGTCTGAAGAAATCATTAATACATGAAAACAATCTGGCATATCAGACGAGATGTTTTTGGGAAAGTAGCTCGTCCGAGTCTAAATTCGGCTCATTGTTTTGTAACTTTGGATACGAGCGTCAACGTGAGCGAGGCCTCGAGCGGCGCTGGGAGTCCTGCGGGCGTCCGTCCAGCATTGCAGCTCCGTTACGTCACGAGAGACAGAGAGAGAGAGAGAGAGAGAGAGAGAGACGCCGTTTCTGTTCCCGGTCCCTCTCTCTGGATATTTCACACTGCCGTCAGCTCCTGGGCTCGTTCTGAGAGAGAGAGAGAGAGAGAGAGAGAGAGAGAAAGGGGCACCATAATAAATAGCGCTCTGCCACGTCGCCCTACTTCCCTCTAACTCCACCTCTCTATTCTCTCCCACACGGTCTCTTTTTTCATTTTTTTTCCAACCTCTCTCTCTCTCTCTCTACCTCTGGCTCTTTCTACTCCCTCCCCTCCCTCACCTATCTCCGCTACCACCCCCTCCTTCTCCCCAGTCAGAGTGGTAATGGCTCTGAAAGATGTATGTGATGTAATCCAAACAGACTGCAGTTCCGTGTCAGGGATGCCGCTCCCTCCCTCCCTCCCTCCCTCCCCTCCTCTCCTGCCCGTCGCTGCCCGTCCACCTCCACCCACTTCCATCCTGCAGCCCCTGTTGAGACACAAGGAGGCATTTCTTTCTATGTCCTCTGCCTCCTCCTGGCGCTGCTGTGCTCGTACCTCACCTTTTAATGGAAGGCCCATTAATCTGCTGTGTTTGTTACTCAGCCAACATGCCACCAAATTAGGCCATGATGAAACATTAAAAAGCTGTGCTGTGGGGGATCAACCAAAAGTTAATCACTCAATGTTTCTGAAGTGGTAGATCCATTCTTTAAAAATGTTGTTTTGTCAACGAGGGACCAAACTTTCCTGCTACCCATTAAAAAGCATCAGGTGTCACTTTTCCGCTCTTTTTGCCATGAAACTCTTCAAATTTTCAAAGGTTTTTTTTTTGAATGACATCTAGTTTATTGTTAGAAAATGTAATAATGCGAATAAGCTACAAATCATTGCAAAGCTGACCTTATGAACTGCAGCGCCCCCGAGGGCTGCAGACAGGTACTCCGGCTGATCAAAGCCTCTGTAAACAGAGTGAACTTTTGCACCCGCATATATCAGCTTTCTCCTCTTTCTGTCACTCACTCACTTTCTCTCTCTCTCTCTCTCTCTGAGGAGTGAGGAACAAAATGCGCCTTGTCAGAGATCGACGGCACTTTTATCTGTTCAAATAGAGACAGGCAGCAAAGAGGGACGGGAGGAGATGTTGCGGAAATGAGAAGTTATCGTGCAGGAACCGAGAGGATAAAAGAGCGTGAGAGAAAACAGGAAACCAGTAGAGAGAGACCAGGGGTGAGGGGATGTAGAGGGAAGAGATTGGGAGGAAAAAGCCAAGCAATAGAGGGCATGTTTGAAAGATATATGCAGCTGAATATTGACAGCATCTCAGGGAGAAAACCTTTAACTTTTAATTTACCTTTCATTATTTACTCAAATACAACTTCAGCTTATCCTCAGGAATCAAACCTTCAGCAGCCTCGCTGGATTGGCTTCATGTGGAATCCGCTCTCTTCTTGGTGAGGTGATCGTCTCCCGCCTGGCAGTCTGCCACAACACGTACACACTATAATACATCTCGCTTTCACCTCCATTTTGTCGGTATTAAACTAAGCAAAGCAAAACCACCTTCAACCATCTCTTTATCGTAGATGATTGAAGCTTTGACCTCACGGACATCAAGAACACATTTTCTCTTTTTCTCTCACAGTTTCCTTCTCTTGACCCTCAACATGTTTTGGGGGAGGAAAGCATCCTAACTATAACTTCCTCTGTTCTCTCTGAAGAATGTCTGCAAGCTTGAATTTGCAGAAGTTTCCCTTCTTTGTTCTCGTGGTTGTTTGTTGTGTGTTCTACACAAATGCAAATCCCATTTGGGAGTTTTTCTGCATGTGTTCTTTGAAGCTAAAATGAATCCACTGAAGAATTCTCAGTAACGGGAATGAGAAGGTAAAGAGAAATACAGTCAGTCTTTTACAATACTTCATTTGTCAGCGTGTGTTGACAGCATGGATACTATAACTACTGGATACTTGGTTCACAGTTTGATAATATCACAATATTTTGAGCAAAATCCGAATGAAGACAATCACGACTGAGGGAAAATAAGTGCAAGGCAAGGCTCTCTTACAGCACTTTCACTGTCTTTCACATGTTTGCATCTGTTGTTAGCGGTATGTAATAAAGCCACAATATCGAGGCCACGTTTTGTGAATGTGGGGCAGTGCTGTCCATCGGTCTAAATGTGTTGCAGGCGATGAATCCATAGTTACGGCTCAGCAATCTAGCCGACTGTGATGTTGCTCCCTCGGTGCAAAGGTCCGAGCTGGGGGCTGGGCTGCAGGAGATGGGAACGCGGGTTAATGTAGGGAAGGGGGTTTGATGCTAGGAAAAACACCAGTCTCTAATCCTGCAAGTGAACTCAGACAGACGGAGCTGAATGCAGGGCGTGCATAGATAAGCTTAGCAACGAATAACTGGGACGAGCGTATAAGCTTGTTCGTACACACACTCGCAAACATAGCGATGATGATGTTTTTACACACAGGCTCACTTCCTGTCCTCAGAATAAACACACACACACAGATGCAGCTAAAGGACAAAAACATCCACTTAGACATGCTGAGCCCAACTGTCGCTCTGCAGCGTCAGATTTGGGTCAAGTGGCGGCTGGTGGCCGTACGACTCTGGAGTTGAGTTGCTGCTTTTTAGCAGATTGGATTTGGCCTCTCATCTGCTCATGGTCGGGCACTTAGATTACGTAATGCTTGGAGCGTGGAGCGAGTGGTGAGAGTGGATTGAGCGGAGAGAGTGGAGAGGGAAGAGGTAGAGGACTGTTTAAATGACTTAGATGGAGCTGCTCCGCCCAACCCCTTCCCTCCTCCACTCCTCTGTTTCTGTTTCTCACTTTCTTTGCTCGATGTTTTCAAAAGTAGGCACACACACACACACACACACACACACACACACACACACACAGAGCATTGCGGCAACACCGGTTACAGGCCTAGCTTTTGAAATCCGTCAGCCTTTTCATCAGTGAGAAAAGTGAATGTGTTTTTTTCACTTTCAAATCACTTTCTCTGCCTCCCATATTTTGTATCATCCTTAAGTTTCTATTTTCCTCTCATCTGCACTTTTCCCATAACACATATTTCACATCTACGAAACGCGATTAGGTCGACGTTGGTCCCGTCAGCACAGGAACTAGATAACTCTCCCTGTCCACTGTGACCTTTGAACCTGCCACAGGAAGGAAATCCCATTTCCTGCTTCATCCTGCTGGATCTGCCATGCCTGTTTCCCCACTGTGTTAAAACCATTACTCACACACACACACACAATCCCACCTAGCCCCTCCTCCCACACACACACACACACAGACACACACACCTACTGTACACACACTCACAAACACACCAACTATCTCCCTAAGTTGTTCCTGGCAGGATTTAAAGTCTGTGTGATAAACACTAATGCTATCTCCTCTCAGTAATAGATAAATCAATGCTGCACTCTCTGCCAATCAGAATGCTGCTCCAGCCCGAACGGATCCAGCAAGCGCTCATCTTCGCGGTAACGATCGGCCCGCCTATGCACTGACAGAGTTGATATAATGTTGTTATAATGTTGACGCTGGGCTTATCGATTCCCCCGTGTAACGCGGACAAGAGTAGAAGTAGAGAAGACAGGAGAAGAGAGGAGAAAAGAGAAGAGGAAATTGAGCTGAAAGACAGCCAGAGGGAGAGGTGGGTATGAAGGGGATGGAGGGATGAGGGCAGACCTACAGGAGAGATGAGGTAAATGTCTGGTCCCCGTGTCAGAGAGAGCTTGATAATCAAATCTGGCTCCACTAAACCCTTGGCTTCGCAGGATTAAGCAAAATGGAGAAAGAGAGACAGAAGAATATAGAGGGTGGCGTTTTAATTCACTGACTTATAAAATCAGCCTCTGCATTTTACCTCAAGGTTGTTTCTCGTAAATTGAATTTCGTATCATCCAATACTTTCCCCCACCTCTGTGACGCTGCAGTAATGAGCTGCACTCAAGCTCAGAGTTCAAATCAAGTCTTCAGGCGGTGGAGAGACGAGAGCGGCTAAGAAACACCACCACCGCATTTTGAAACCAAGGAAAGGAATGCAGTTCACGCTTTTATTTTGGCAGTACATGAAGAATAATACAATATATAAGAAGAAAGAAAGAAAGAGTCAGCTACAGAAAAGTGTCCCTGGAGCTGGTAGGATAGTCAGTGTCTTGCTCAAGAGCACTTCAGCTTGGTGGATGCTCGTCGACACTTGACTGCAGGTCCTCCAGCTGATGGGCAGTCCAGTCTCCTTCCTCCTTCCTCCTTCCTTCCACTGTTGCACAGGGAAGGAAGGACCTGCATTATGTAACTGGCCTGTAATGTCTCTGCACCAGTTAACCAAGTCACTGTCACAAGTCTGCACCCGTTGCACTTGGTGAATTAAAGCTGATTCTGATCAGATTTGGCTAGAAAGGTGCAGACGGATAAGCTGCAGTGACGACATGGACAGTCTCCTGGGGATCCATCCCTCTTCTGCACCTACATGGGTTTGAATCTAGTTTGTTCTTACACCTCTCGCTTCCCTTCTCCATCCCCCCTTCATAAGCTACGTAAAACCAAACCAAAACCTCCACAACAAGTAAGAGTTTATGTTATTTATGATATGACATGCTCAGTGCCGTCGTGGTTTGACTCCCTGAGACTGAAAGTGTATGGGTCATATCATAGCATACCACAGGGTAAGGCTCTCCCACAGACAAGCTGTCACTTCTACTCAAATGGACAATATGTGGATTTTGCCAGTTTCTAGTATCTAGTTTATAAGACAGACGTGTTCATGAATGCATCAAACCTTTTCAGATTCTGTTTTCGTGATTGTCTTTTCTTTTTGCATCCATGTCCGTGGTTTTGGCGAGGTTGTAACGCCCCCCCCCCCCCCCCTCGTATGAATGGCAGCTAATTAGCCTGCCTGATTCTGAGGGAGAATCCGGTCGGCTTGCCAAGATGAATCAGGACGTGCTCGTTCACCCTTCGCCCACCCTTGTTGCTGGTGGCATGCTACCGTGGGTCCTCATGCATGTCCTGCAAAAAAACATGGAGACTTATTTTTTTTCTCTGCTCACAAAGTAGTGGCCAAAAATGCCACTGTGCATCTTTATCGAAAAACAAAGAGCAATACCTTACAGTGTGTACTTCCAAATTCAGTACCTCTAAGCACTTGTTTCTGTTTTGAAATACCAAAATGTTTCAAAGCTGCTTGGTTCAACTGTGATGTTTTAGGTCTGCAGGTCTGTAACGGTGTTTAACGGTGCATCTGCTGGTAATGTGTGTGTGTGTGTGTATGAACTTACACCAAGTGCATTGTGCGTGTGTGTAGCAAGGCAGGGGTCATAAAGTTCAACTAAATACGTGACTTATAGTTGCGATTGTTAACCGGATTATTGGCGCCATCTGCAGCCTTTTTGTGTGTCAGTTTCTCATTACGCCTCACTGGAAAAGAGAAAGCCTCCTTTGTGTTTTTCCCCCCCAACATTTTTTTTTCATCATTCTGCAGAGCAGCTATGAATAGTGGCACGTCTTCAATGTGCCCGTGCATCTTCTATTCCAAACCCAACACTTCATTGACAGAGACAAACTTTCCTATTGATCCGGGTCCGCTGAACGCCTCCCCCCCTCCTCCCCCCTCCTCCCCCCTCGCCTCCCAAAGGAAAATTAAAGCAGAAAAGAGAAAAGCTTGTTTTTCCCTTCCCTCTTGTTTCTCTTTGCTGTCCTCTCTGCACCGCTGCCCCAGACAGCCCTGCAGTAATTCAGCACTCGGACACATACATTGTCTGTCTCTCTCTCTCTCTCTCTCTCATCCTCTCCCTTTCTCACTTGCTCTCTCTCTCTCTCTCTCTCTTGGCGTTACCAGTTCTAATGTGTGGGGCGTGAGTCTTTTACAACATGTTCAATATCGCACCGCAGGGCCCCACAACCCAGCAACAGCACTAACGATGCAGAGAGAGAAAACAGAGACGGAGAGAGAGAGAGAGAGAGAGAGAGGGTGAGAGATGATGGAGGGATGTGAGTAGGGATGGCACGGAGCTATCTGCACAGAGTCAAACTCATTTTTCTTCCTCTGCCCATATTCGCCGCAGCCTATAAAACACATACACACAAACGTACTCCCACGCAGAAACATCATCTTCTAAATTCCACATTATACCTCCTACAGACGCTGAACCGCTAAGCTATATGCTCCAATTACCACACCATTAAGGTTGAGGGGAAAAAGCGACGGTGACTTCATACTGAAACTGGTACATAATCAACCTTCGTGTCATTGGAAAACATTTGTTGGATTTGTGCTTTAAGAGTCTGTCGGGGTTAATTGGCACGGCGTTCTGGGGACACGCTTCCTAAGCAGATTTAATTCCTCCACGCAGGCGGACCCCGTAGATAGTCTGACAGGTGGGCAGATAGAGGGGAGATGTGTGTGCTAATATTTGCCCGGTGTTATCCATTGATCCGTGCGGATGAGTATTGAAGCTTTGTAGATTAGGTGGCCTGCCCGAGGGCTGTGTGGAAACCAGCGGGACGCAACTCCTCACGCCGTCTGCAACTGGTTTCATCTCACCGGCGACGAAACCGGTGCAGTAAAGGTTTGTTGTGAGGGGTTAACGGCGGCTCCCGGGCCGGTGCATGCTAACAAACTTAGTCTACATTCAATTAGCTGTTACTGACACTCTCATATAAGCGGTCGGAGCTGCCGGAGGCCCGGCTTTTTGCAATGCCAGATGTGCGATGTGATTTCGCTGGCTGACTGATGTCTCCAGTGGTTTTTGTGTAAACGCTCGTAAAACGCTCTGATCATTTGACGAGAGGAATATTGCCGGGCTGATTATTCTCCGTTTGCCAGTGCTAAAGCTACCCATGGGGTAAATTATCGTGGGAGGGGAATGCGATTGTTGTTTTTTTCTCCCCCCGCTTAGCGATATGGCTTTCTCCAAAGGGGATTTCTAAGTATTGATGCTGTGTCAACAAAACACTGTCTTCGGTTTTGGAATCGCTTGCATCGCCATAAACATGTGCCGTCGCCGTTACCGTTTCAAGCTCAATTAGGAACACATTGATCGGGCGATGGTCAAGTGAGCGCAGATGAATCCAGCCTGCAGGGAGGCACAGGCTGAAAATACATATGATGGCAGCCCTGGGTGGTGTTGAGGAACCAGGATGGACACCGCCGCTAAGGGGCTTGGTCTCTTTTTCTCTACAGTGGCTGGGATTCCTTAAATAGTGAATGAACGTGGTGTGTGTGTGTGTGTGTGTGTGTGTGTGTGTGTGTGTGTGTGTGTGTGTGTGTGTGTGTGTGTGTGTGTGTGTGTGTGTGTGTGTGTGTGTTAGTGCGTGCAGGATGTAAAAGCAGGACAGACTCTGAGTGCCTCTCAGCTCTCCTCATTCATGTGTATTCCCCAGAGATGGACATAGGCTTGTTTTAGAGTGCTGAAAAAAGGAACAAGAGCTAGAGAGAGAGAGAGAGAGGGAGGGAGAAAGAGGGAGAGAGAGAGAGAGAGCTGAAGAAAGAGAGGGATAATGATTTTTCTCTGTTGGTTTAACCCTTTGATGTAAGGTGAGGAGAGCAGAAATAGTGGCCCGTATGTTTTGAATCCGTCTTCGCTGACTGAATGAGATCAGTCCAACTTGCTTTCTTGCTTTTTCCTTTCCTTTCTGTCCTTCCCTCACTACCACACTCTCCTTATCACCCCCCCCCCCCCCCTCTGTTCTACCTGGCTGCCAACTTTCCTGCCCACCTGAGCCCAACACCTGTGTGAGTGGTGAGTTCCAGGAAAGGGGTCCAGGATGCTGTTGCAAGCAGCCTGTCACCGCCCCCCCCCCCGGCTCCCCCCGCTGGGTATCTACCTCACACAGCCTGCCTGCCTCCCCTCTGGAGGACTCCAACATGTTTGCTGCACACCCCTCTGTCATGACGTGCATTGGGGATCTATATACACACAGATACACGCGACATGCACATAGACATAGGTACACACACACACAGACACACACACACACACACACATATATCTTACCTTAACCAAACTTGTGCGTAAGTGTGGGCTAGTTTCGTGAGTCGTGACAACCCTCTCACCGCCGCCAGATGGCCCGCTCTCATTTGTCAGTGTAATGATCTGGCAGCCAATCACAGGCCATGTAATATTCATGAACGCAAACAAAAGCAGGATGGTTGAGTAAAGTGTTTGGTGAGGGGAAACAGACATAATGTTTGTTTCTCTCGTTTTCTCCCAGAGAGAACGTTCTTCCCACGTTTTTTTTTTAGGATGTGTAGCGCGCTGCTGTTACCCGTCACCGTCAACTCCGCCCACACGCACAGTTGAAAGTGTTCATCAATTTGCAAAGTGTGAATAAAAAAGTTGGAGGCACTTGTCAAATCTGGATTGACTCTTTCCCGTCAGCAGCATTGTCGGTTAGCTCCTCAGCGCATTCACAACAAACACATCCAGGCCTTTTCTGCTACTTTCCGCCTCTCGCGACGAGCAAGAAAACAAGAGCAATCTGATTTTCAATGATTTGTTGTTGTAGCACAATAGAGCGCAATGCATTGTTCCAAATGGTGGCGTCTCCAGAATTTATTTACAGTGATCACGGTGATTTATTTCCTTTAATTGCATTCAGAATACAGCACACACTTCCCCCCCCCAAACACAGTGGAGAGCAACGCACTGGAACGTGACACTGCTTTGTTATCGGTGGCAGCCAATTAACTTCACACATTTCCCGTAATTACACACACACACACACACAAGCGTGCACACTCGCTCACACATGCTCTCTCTCTCTCTCTCTCTCTCGCACACACACACACACACATGTGCACACACACGCATGCTCACACACACACATGTAAAGAGCATAAAGCTGTAGCGCTATGTTGTGATATGCCATTAGAGCGTGTTTACCGTTGTGCTGATGGCAGCAGTAACGACCGGGGTGTTCATCTGTTAGTATGCACCGCCTGTCAGTGATTCGCTCTGGAACGCTACCTTGCATTGCTAAACCGTGAGAGGAAGAAAGTGTCTGCCGCAGTTTGTTTTCTCTCCCCCTCTTTTTCTCTCTCTCTCTCTCTCTCTCTCTCTCTCTCTTTATCTCGTCCCTGCCCTCTTTCTGTTTTCTTTTTCATCACATTTCTCAATTTCAATTTCTTCTCTCACCAATTCCCCCTCCGTTCTCTCTCCTTCTCTCCCCCGCGCTCGAAAGCTTTTCATTCGCAAATGCTATCCATTTTGAAAACAAAATACTCAATATTTCTTTTTTAAAAAGTGTCAAGATAACATCATTAATAGCGAGTTGTGAGTTTTATTTCATAAATCATCAGCAATCGTTTGGTGAGAGTCACTTTTTCAAATTCTGATTATCATTTTGGAACCAGACTTCCTTCCTCCATCCCTCTTTCTCCCTTCCTCCCTTTCCCTGGTGTAATGACTCATTTGATGTGTGAAGTCCAGCTTTTAGCCCCCCCTCCCCCCCAATCACACACAGAGCATGGCAAGCTTGGACCTAATCTATACACTGCGGTCAGTCATCTCTGTCAAAGACTGCCACAGAAAGAGAGAGAGAGCAAGAGGTACGGAGGAGGAGAAGATTAGAGTGACAAAAAGGCACAAGGAGAGAAAAGATGAGAGGGTGAGAGAAAGAGAGAGAGAGAGATGGATAGCTTACACCCTACCCAACACACAGAGGCAGAGAGAGAGAGAGAGAGAGAGAGAGAGAGAGAGAGAGGTGTTGACACAGAGTATAGGCTTGTGTTTTAACCAATCCCAAGCCTGCTTGTTATTCTGCATGGTCATCTGGCCTGAACATGCTGTTGACTTAGAGCTGTGCCATGAAAGAGAGAGAGAGAAAAAGAGGAAGAGAAAGAGAGAGAGAGAAAGAGGAAGAGAAAGAGAGAGAGATAGAGAGAAAGAGGAAGAGAAAGAGAGAGAGAAGAGAGAGAGAGAATGTCCCTGCTGATTCCTCTTTGAAGGACATAGTAGGATTGCAGGGATCACTGTGCAAACTCACTCACTCACTCTCTCTCACACACACACACACACACACACACACACACACACACACACACACCGGTTCCCTCTTTCCCTCCCATGAGTCATCGGTGATGTGTCAGACCCAGATCGATACTGGGTGTCTCTTCCACAGATAGAGTGGCAGGCCAAGAACCCCTTTGGAAAGGAGGAGAAAGTTAGAGTGGAGCGCAGGCTAAATGTGAAAACTGAAACGACTCAATTCCTCTGGACTCAAATCAAAAAGTCAAAGGTTCTGACTGTTGAGAATCTTGTTCAAAAGTTATCAGTTGAAATATATTTTGAAATAATATTTGTTTTAGATTTGTATTGAATCTGTATTGCTGCCTTTATTCTCTGGCTTTTGTCTGATCTGAATCAAAGTCAATAAACAGACCACTAATTCACTTTATTTACAAACGCAAAAAATAATTTAAAAAACAACCATACTTAGTTCATTATAGTGTTTTAACTGGTTCATCGATGATTTCAAGTTCTATTTTAGAGCATCGGAGTCAACTGGTGCTTCTACTTCAGACACACCCGTTGCTTCTACTTCAAACACACCCGTTGCTTCTTGAGTCATTCAGGTCATTCGGTCCAGATCATTCGCTCCACCGCTCCAGCCTGGTTGCTCCCCTTCATCCTCCTGCTCATACACGTCATACGTGGCTGACTGCTCTGCAAAAACATCCCAAAAGAATCAATAAGACATCCGTTCAGCCAGTCCTGTCTTCTGCCACGTCATGTACCTCAGTGACTGTGCAGCGATCCCTGTGGTTAATCTGTTACCAGTGTACTGGTTCAGCACCGGTTCATGGCTGTCTCTGTGTGGCTCCCTAGCGTTCTTCACCATCCGGTGTGTGTGTGTGTGTGTGTGTGTGTGTGTGTGTGTGTGTGTGTGTGTCTTCAACTCTCTCTCTCTCTCTCTCTCTCACTCTATACATGCATTTGTGTCTCCTTCTGCAGTGTATTTTCCAGTGCTGTAGGCTAGACTTTCATTCTCCACAGAGGATGTGAGTTCACAGCCCGTTGCCTAGAGGCCGAGAGCCACGCGCACAGCAACTGTAATCCACGTGTCCGTGACCGGGCCCTCGCTAACAAACTCTCTCCGCTCACATATCGATCTCCTGACCTTAATGTGGCTTATTCTCTCAATATCCTCTCATCTCCGTGGGGTAGGGATATTACTAATGTGAACCATCCAGGAAATTCTTGTCTGAAATTCTGTTTTTCAGTATTTCCACCAGTGTAAGAAATGCACTTTTTTTCAGAGGGTGTTTTTTGCTCCTTTGATCAGATTTTTCAGGGCATTTTGGTGCCATTTTGGTGCTTTTGCATTAAATACTAGCAAATAAACCCTCAATTTGTACCACTGAGATTTGTTTGAACTTCTTTCCCACTGCTGGAAACTCGTGGCAGGCCTCACAGAAGAGCATGGTGCTGTTTTCCTAACTCTGTTCCCCACCAGTCCATCTTCCATCCCTCGATTGTTGTTTCCTTTTACGATATTGCTTGTTTTCTTTTTTTGTTGACACAGTGGTTTGTGTGGGGTCAGCATTTCCTTCTACTGCTGGTTGCGTGCCGCCAACATCTTCTACCGCTTCAGGCTGTGCGCTCGATTGTTTTCTGATCAACAAAAAAAAAAATCACCCAGTCATAAAAGGTCCCCGCGATTCACCTACGGTGGCCCGTGGCGGTCAGTAGTCTCATTCACGCATGACGATTTTGATAACTCAAAAAAGAGAAAAGAGAAGGATGAGCAGTCCTGGTACAGTATGCCATAGTCTTTGTTTCTCTATCCTCCGGGGGGTAAAGACTGCCTGCCTCTAGTGAGTGAGAGGGTCAGATGGGTGAAAGATGGAGGGAAGACCATATGAGGCGAAGGGAGAGAGTGAATTGACGAAGAGATGCCAAAACAAGAGCCAAAACAGTGGAAATGGCCTGCAGGTAGGTGGTCGGTCTGCCTCACATGGTCGCAGTGTGATTATTTGGTATCAGTAGGCCTTTTCAGAGCCAGAGGAGAATCCGGGTCATCATTTGGGCCTTCTTCTTTCTTTTTAGGCAATCATCTCTGTGTCACATGCTGCAGCCGCTTGGAGCCGGAGAGGCAGAACACACCACCTGATGTGGAAGTTCACATCACACCGTCATCCAATTCAGTTAACCTTCTCTTTCCTCTGGCTGTCTCGTTCGCTCACTTTCCGTCTTCCCGCCTCTTGAAGCTCCACCTGAAGCACGTGCACATGAACGCGCACACACATATGCATGTCGCACACACACACGCACACACACACACACACACTTCTCATTTCTGCAGTGCTGGCTGGGCTGAACCACATGCCATTGATCTGTTCTAGTGATTGATTGCCGAGGCTCAAGGGTTTTGTAATTTCAATCACGTTTTTTTTTTTTGTAGCACCTTCATGCTCATGTGTACATGCGCACAGGGTGTGAATTATCGGGGGTCGAGGGGGGTGTCCCTGGGGGGGGGCAGGGCTCTAAAATGAAATAAAAGAAGCACAAAATAATTGTAAATAACAACAAAACATCACAAATCATAGAAACTAGCGTAATAGTGAGCTATTTTTCTTAACTTGCTCTTGTTACTGGGTTGGTGGCGCGTATAGATGTTCATTAAAGAGCTGGATTCTCTCTCTCTCTCTCTCTCTCTCTCTCTCTCTCTCTCTCTCTCTCTCTCTCTCTCTCTCTCTCTCTCTCTCTCGCCGTGTGGCTGTTTTGAAATATGTGTGTTCAGTGTAATATAGTGTACTATTTTGTCACACATACTGCATTACCATGTACAGTCAGGCTGTTCCCTGTACTTGCTTCCTGTGATACGTAGACAGCTAAACGTACTCTGTCAGGTGTTTATTGTCGTGTCTTGTGTAAATAATATCTGTTCCATGGCGGCTGGGAACTGATACAGACAGATAGTATGTAAATTGAGATGCTTTTCCTGGAAACCCGCGCGCCGCTGAATCTGAGTTTCTAACCTAATATACTGTGCGTTGTCACTCTGGTGCTGTCGAAGGCCGGAGAACGTGGCTCCGGCTGAAGAGGACCGCGTGACACACTTATCACGAGGAGAGGAAGATAACGTGACACTCTTTCCTGTTCTCAGGAAAACAGAGGACAGGGGAAGGTGGATAGAGTGGAAGGACGAGTGTTGATGTAAGCAGGTTACCACAGACACCCAGACACCCGTATCTCTGAGATTCATGATAACACACATCGCTTCTTCCTCTGTTTCCTGTGTGTGTGTGTGTGTGTGTGTGTGTGTGTGTGAGACGTACTTCTATCTTTTAAAGGGCCGAGTCCTGTATAGTATATGGTACAGCCCAATTAGAAAATCTTCACTTGTGAGGGTGTTGTTGCAAGTCTTCTTTACGGGTTAGAAAACAGATTGAAGGTCTTGCTAAGCACTGGAGGCTAGAAGTGCTGCCTCATGGGGAAGCACGGCTAGGACCCTCCCTCCCTCCCTCCCTCCCTCCCTCCCTCCATCCAGTCAGTCAGTCAGTCAGGATTGACCTTTCAGCCTTTTCCCCCCACAGTTAATCCCTGACCCCAGGCCAGCCAAGACCTGAACTCGTGTGAACTCATCAAACAACTCTCTCTCTGTCTTCCTCTCCTTCTGTTCCCCCGCCATCCTCTCATCTCTGTGACTGATGTTTGACTCACCCCCCCCCCCAGCTCTCTCTCTCCCTCTCTCTCTCTCCCCCTCTCTCTCCCTCTCCTTTTCAGTGCTAACCATCTGTTTATAAGCGTGTTAACGGAAAAACATTATTTTTTATGTTCCCTTATTAAGTTGCATCTGCCTGTCTCCGTCCTGCTGCCACTGAGTTCAAGGCCTGTTTATCACGGGTCGCCTCTGATATCAAACACATCAGTCGGACGAAAAATGGAACAAAACCACCATAATAACGTAGTGAATTTGTGAATTTGTGAATTTCAGTGTCAAATCCAGGACAATTCATTAAGTCTGTTCTGCTGTCATGTGTGTTTGGGTTCATGCGAGCTCCTTGTTTGCAGTATCAGTGTGTGTTTTTGTGGCGTGTCTGATCAAAACTACACTCTGTACACATCCTATCAGATGTACAGTACTCTCCTATGACCTGATCTCAGTCCTTCGCTCCAGCTCCATCTCATCCTGGCTAATGCAGTCAGACGTCCCTGCTAGACGAGCTGTCGTGTGCTGAGGTCTCGCTTTTTGTCATCTGCCCTCCTTCCTTCCTCCTCCTCTCCTTCATCAGGGCTGAGCTAATGGCATCCAATTAGCGTGCTGTAATTACCTCATCACCCGGAGAGGCCTGATGCTGATTGGCTAATCAAGAGCATGTGTACGTGCGCGTCCGTGCGCATGCATGTGTGTGTGTGTGTGGGACGAGAGTGCGGAATCTCACAGTGATCCTTTCCATTGACACTCTTTCCTTTCCCTTCTTCTTCTTCTTCTTCTTCTTCTTCTTCTTCTTCTTCTTCTTCTTCTTCTTCTTCTTCTTCTTCTTCTTCTTCTTCTTCTTCTTCTTCTTCTTCTTCTTCTTCTTCTTCTTCTTCTTCTTCTTCTTCTTCTTCTTCTTCTTCTTCTTCTTCTTCTTCTTCTTCCTTTCTCTTCATCCATGTGTCTTTGCTGGTGTTAGCCCATACACTCCCTCATGGGTGTCTGTGGCTTCAGTATCTGTGTGTGTGTGTGTGTGTGTGTGTGTGTGTGTGTGTGTAGCCCTTCCTCCATCTGGACTAGATCCCCCCTGTGGACCTCTGAGGAACCAGAGGCCAGACAAAGCCATTCCTCCAGCTAGCTAACTCAGCTCGCCGTTGACCCCCCTCCCTCCACCAGCACTGCTGTTTACTTATATGCACACACGGACACGGACACACACACACACACACACACACACACACACACACACACACACTGTGTTCATGCCAAATGATCTGTGCTGGAGCCCTCTTCCCATCAGGCCTTGGCAAAGCGTCCATCTTTCTCAAACGTAGTCAGGCAGACAGCAACACTGAGGTATCAGCTGGAAAATACACACACACACACACACACACACACACACACACACACACACACACACACACACACACAACTAACCTTTCACATGTCACACAACCTCCACCTGTGTGTGTGTTTGCATGCACGTTCTCTCAGCCTGCGTGATCTCAACCCTCCCTGCATCAATCATTGTCCACCCTATCTAATGAGGGTGAAGCAACAGACTCATTAAAGCGTCTCATCCTCCCAGCTACAGAGCAGAGTGAAGGAATGAGAGAGCGAGAGAGAGAGAGAGAGGGGGGGGGAGAGAAGTGAGATAGTAGTAATGAAAGAGAGATAGAGAAACATACTGCTGGAAAGAGATGCACAACAGAGAGTTAGAGGTGGAGAGGAAAGAGGGAGACATGAAGAGCTGGAACGACAGACAGACAGACAGACAGACAGACAGACAGACAGACGGACAGACGGACGGACGGACGGACGGACGGACGGACGGACGGACGGACGGACGGACGGACGGACGGACGGACGGACGGACGGACGGACGGACGGACGGACGGACGGACGGACGGACGGACGGACGGACGGACGGACGGACGGACGGACGGACGGACGGAGGGCATGGATGATAGTTTAATTCCTGCGGTCTTTCTCCTCCTCCGTGGCAAAACGGCAAAAATCACCCAGATTTTCTCTTTTCATGTGCCGTGTTTCTGTCGGGGAGCCAATCCGTCTGCCTGGCCCAAACTCAAAAGCACCATATTTACTCCCTCCGCCTCTCTCTCTCTCTCTCTCTCTCTCTCTCTCTCTCTCTCTCTCTCTCTCTCATTCCAGTCTCTCTGTTCTCCTCTTTCTCCAAGAGTCAGGGGCTTGTCAAGAGCCCCTTTAAGCCCTCCATGCTGAATGTAGGCATGAGTATTTCATCTCGCCGCCTCTTCTAAACCCTCATCGACCACATGGTGTCACATTGTCCTACCCCGTCTACCTTTATTTAGGCACATCTACATCTGCCGCCACACTGACAAGACTGTTGGCTTCGTCTTCCTCATCCTCATCCAGACTCCAGACTCCTTTCACTGCCTTTTTCTGTTGTCCTCACTCCTTTTTTGGCTTTCGCGTTGCCCTTCTCAGCCCTGTGTGTGTGTGTGTTTGGTTGACATTTGGAGCAGTGTTATGGTGTTTGGAACTGGGCTGCAGTGTGTGTGTGTGTGTGTGTGTGTGTGTGTGTGTGTGAAAGGGGGTGGGTGGTGGGTGGGAGGTGAATGTACACAGATCTGGATGGATGGCTCTGGGCCCAGCGCTGCCCAATGCTGCCCTGTGGAAGACAGCAGTACTGTGCTGCACTGTGAGGATTAACCACTGTTTAAGCCCCTATGTCTGGGGCTGCTGCTGCTGTGTGTGTGTGTGTGTGTGTGTGTGTGTGTGTGTGTGTGTGTGTGTGTGTGTGAGCAGCAAAATGTCTGCTGCTGGCAGATTAGAACCGAGAATGAAAACAATGGCCAAGCTCTGGGACAGGAGGAGATAGCGCTAGGAACACGGGAGAAGAAAAGGAGAGGAATAAAACGGAGAAATGAATAAGGGGGAGGTAACGATAGTAAAAAATGTGAGGAGGAAAGGAGGGAAATGAGCAGATGAATGGGAAAGGGATGATATCCGATAGGCGTGGAAAGCAGGGACGTGGAGTAAATGAGGTGAGGAGAGGTCTGATGAGATTTGGGGAATGAAATGAGGGAATTTAAGGGGCGAAGATTTAGTAACAAGGAAAGGAAGGTTTGGATAGAAGTTTCGAGAGGAGAGGGTGTGAGAGATGGATGGACAGATGAAAAGCTGCAGAGTTAGGCTCACTTATCTGGGAGGCACCAGTGAGAGTGCCTGGGGCTTCCCCCTCTCTCTCTCTCTCTCCCTCTCTCTCTCTCTCTCTCTCTCTCTCTCTCTCTCTCTCTCCTGAAGTCCCATCTCGACAGAGCCTGTTCATTCTGCGGGACCCAACATGCTCATCACTGTTATGCATGCACGCACACACAGATGTCTGCTCAAACATTCATAAATTCACAGCGTGATGCCGGACATGTGTGATAGATTTGTCTTTACATAAATGCACGCACACAGACACACACACACACACACACACACACACACACACACACACACACACAGATACATGCACACACACTTTAGTTGCCACCATCCATCAGGCTGGTCCCCAGTGTGTCCTGTTCTTGCCTGTGGCCAGCAGGTGTCACATCGAGAGGAAACTTGGCTCACACTGAGCGGTTGGCAGCAGACCAGCCTGTCCCCATGTCACACACACACACACACACACACACACACAAGCATGTACACTTGCATACAAATATACATACATACACACACACACAAACAGACAGGTGACACACACACACACACACACAGCTGCTCGCATGCCTCAGTTTTCTGACAGGCTGACAGAGGGTTGCTGGCTATACACCTCCACCACTGTGCTACCCACTGGCCTTCAACTCCATCAGTCTCTGTAACACACACACACACACACACACACACACACACAGACACAAAACATAAGCATGTACATGAGCCAAGCATATGTTCCAGCATACACATGATTTAAGAGAAGACAATCATACAAAGAGTGTACTGTAAATACAATAGTTTTATCCTAGGATGTTGTAATTGATAGTGTTTATTACTGTACTATGACTCACTCTGCAACAGCTGCTGAGTCACGTCTCTCCTACACGGTGGGATCTCTTATCTGGCAACCTCCACATAAGGTCAGGTCAATTACAACTGCATCTTCTTACAGGTGATGCTTGGCAGGACGGAAGGAAAGATGTGTTTGTTTGTTCGTGTCTCAATCAGTATTGAGAGTGTCACTCTGTCCCCCCGGTGCTTTGTGGGAGTGTGCAGGAGCTGCGTTTTATCTCAGAGGTAAGAGGCACCATGTTGACTGAGCAACAAAAACACCGCAGATAACCGTTTCTGATGTCGCCGGCACCCTCAGGAAACATTACCTTTTCCTTTTTTTATTGCCGATATCGTACCTCACAGTTGGAAAACCCTGGTGACAAGCCAAGCCTTTTTAGGACACCCTTTTTTTGCGATTCTTCAAAAGTTGACTTGGAGATACATGTTTTTTTCCAGGACAATGCGAGCTCTACTGCTTAGCCATAGAGCCTTTGTTAGTGCAGGCTTAGGGACAGGCTCAACAGGCTCTCCAGGTTTACCAGGTAGTGATAGATTGCCTGGGATAATATCAGAGGGTCTCATCTGGTGGTGGGAGGGGGCAGGGGGGGAATGAAGATTTTAGGAGTGTTTTTAGGAGACAGAACTGGGAGGGGATGTTGGAAAAAGTGTCCGCCAAGCTGTCTAAATGGTCGGGGTTGTTGCCAAAGGGTCTGCTGGAGGAGCTGTGGACTTCTTTTGGTCAGGCGAACATTGGACCTGAGCTGCAGTGTTGTACCTCCGGGGTCAGGGGCTGCTGGACCTCTGGAGCAGGGTCACCGCTGTATGACTACCAGCAGCCTAGAGACTGTTGTTCCACCCTGAGCTAAACTGGAGCAGTCTGGCCTGGGCTCTTGAGAAGGGCTGGGGGCCCGAGTTACGATTGGCAGCTGTTCCGGATGAGTCCGGGGGAGGTGGACCTGTGGTCGTTGCCTCCTTGGTCCTCCAGGCCTGGCAGGGGACGTTCGCTGTGACCAGACGCAGCAATAGCCCTCTGCTGCCTTTTAGCCTGTTCCGGTCCCCTAGTTTGTGGGCTGTTTTTGGCAGGCAGGCATCAGCAAGGAGGTGGTGGTGGGAGGCTGGAGGTCAGCAGCTGATCTGGCAACCAAGACTGGTCCAGGAGTCAGGAGTCACTGCAGGGAGTATTCAAGCTAGGCTGGTCAGAGGAGGTCAGAGGAGGTCAGAGGAGGAGGAGTTCCCATCTCTCACCGTAGCTGCAGCGGTCACACAGAGCTCCATCCTGTCTTCCAACACACCACAGCTGGGGGTAAAAAGGCTCAACACTGTGGCTGTGAAGGTCCACCACCAAGCTGCCCTGAGGGGAGTAAGACCATCAAGGTGGCAGGGGGGCCTGGGGCCTGGGGCCTGGGGTCTGGCTCTTCCCTGTACAAACCCCCCATAGAGGAGCCTGCTGCTGATCTGCGGTGGAGGAACTGTCTGGTCTGTGGGCAGGTGGAGACAGTACAACACCTGTTTTTAGGAGGCGCTAGGCTGGGAGGATAGTACAGGGCCGGGTACCACCTTCTCCAGACATAGGGGGTACAAGGTGTCAGAAAAGAGGAAGGTGTGCCTGCTTACCTTCCTTTTTGTGCTGGCCAAGCTGGCTACCAGAACCAGAGGTTAGGGATGGGCTCAGCTGAGGCAGGAAACATCACGCTGGGCCTGGTGGCGGCGAGGATTCGGGATAGAGTTCCTCCTTCAACATGCTGGTGGAAAATGTTGCTCTTTCTGTGTGTGTGTGTGTGTGTGTGTGTGTGTGTGTGTGTGTGTGTGTGTGTGTGTGTGTGTGTGTGTGTGTGTGTGTGTGTGTGTGTGTGTGTGTGTGTGTGTGTGTGTGTGTGCGTGTGCGTGTGTGTGTGTGTGGGAGATCAATAGGGTCCTGTGTACTGTTGATGAGGAGGGGAGCCTGGGGCTTCATCTTTATCTTTCTTCTGTAGTGCAGTTCTTTAGTCCTTTTCCTTTTCTAACGTGAGTGGCATGAGGTTGTATTTGATCTTTTTCTGTATTCTTTTTTTGACATGATCATGGTTTGTATCCGTGTGTGTTCAGTGAAAATATGGTGGGAAAGAATTCTCCCTCTCCTCCTGTCTCTGTCTTCCCTCTCTGCAGTCTGTTCCTAGACCATGCCGGGTTAATCCCATACATTAATTGGCTGTAATCAGGAAAGTGAAATCCCCCTTATCCTCCTGACCGTGTGTGTGTGTGTGTGTGTGTGTGTGTGTGTGTGTGTGTGTGTGTGTGTGTGTGTGTGTGTGTGTGTGTGTGTGTGTGTGTGTGTGTGTGTGTGTGTGTGTGTGTGTGTGTGTGTGTGTGTGTGTGTGTGTGTGTGCGTGCGTGCGTGCGTGTGTGTGCGTGTCCACACTCATTATGTCCATTACTGTTTGGCTGTTTGGAGAAGTGTCTGGCGGTGAAGCAAAGCACAGGAAGAGATATGAGGCGGGAACAGTCAGAAGTCGACCAGGAGACCATGAAGAGGAAACTCTGCTTCAGTCAGAGGAGGAGGAGGAGGAGGAGGAGGAGGAGGAGGAGGAGGAGGAGGTGGAAAGGTGGGGAAGAAGAAGAGAGGGTTTTTTTCTTTTTCACTGTTTTCTGTTCAAGGCTTTGTTGTTGTTTTTGTCAAACTCCCGGCAGGAGAACATTCAGTAAATGCTCTTCATGAAATGCATTGGACTGAGTGACTGTGTGAGCAGCTGGGTTATGATGATAGAGGAGATGAGGAAGGCTGCAGGTGACTGAACTGAACCCAGCCGAGTACATAAACATAACCACTTAAACAAACGCCCGTACCTGTGAGTCAACATCACGACGGATGAAGAAATATTGATGGGAAAACCAAAAGCTTCGTGTTTTTTTGTACGCTCTCTCCTATACGCACAGCCAGTATAAGTAGAAGACTGTCAGGTGTAGGTATTTCCACAACTTCCCCGGTAAACGAGGGTTAAGGAAGGAAACAGAAGAGGCAGAGAGGCCGGAGAGGTGAAATTGGGTTTTTGCACGGCGAGGAAGAGGAGAGGAGACGTTCAGGAGAGAAGGGAAGGGAAGGTGAGATAGTCGTATCGGAGAAGTGACAAGACGTGTTGAGGTCAGCCTGAGCTTGTTTCTAAGTGGCATTCGATGGGGAAAATGGAGCATGAAAGAAAACGGTGGCAAAAACCCACGACAACTTCAATTGTTCCGGTAATTGCCGGGGGTGAACGCATACGAGACAGACAGGGGGACAGGCGGCCAGACACACAGCCATTTGTCACCATCGTAACACATCACGATACGTACGCCGTGTATATACACATTCATCATTACACAAGGAGCCATATGACACGTTTCTCTCTCTCTTTCTACTCCTCTTTCCTCTCTCGCTCTTCAAAGCTATTCCCCCACACACACACACACACACACACATTGAGACACTGGCGCCCTTCACAACGGATCTCTGGGAAATCTCGAGGGCAATTTCACGCCACATCCGCAGTGTGTGTGTGTGTGTGTGTGTGTGTGTGTGTGTGTGTGTGTGTGTGTGTGTGTGTGTGTGTAAATGGCAGATGGGATTAAGGATACAGTTGTATGTATCAGTGGCCTCACCAACACAGGGCCGTTAGGATGGGAGAGAGGGTAGGACGGGGCGATCGACAGAAAGAGAGAGAGATTCCCGGTGCAGTGTTGAAGGTGAATACCAATGTTCTACGGTCCAGATCAAAGCGCTGGCCTCCTCTTATCCTCCTCTTCATCTCCTCCTCCTCCTCGCTCTTCATCTCCTCGCACCCTCCCTCCCTCCCTCCCTCCCTCCCTCACGCTGTCCTCCTCCCTTCTCACCGAGTTTTTCTCTCATCCAGCCCTCTGTCTCATCTGCTTCTCTTCCCCGACACTTTTCACCACCCTGCATTCGTCACCGCTCGCTCTCCCTTCTCCTCTTTACCTCTCCTCCTCCTCCTCTTCCTCCTCCTCCTCCTCCTCCTCACCCCTGATTCCCTCTGTTCTCTTTCTCTGCTCTCATGGCTTGTGAGAGGGATGGTCCATGCCCAAGCTATCTCCTCTGTATCCTCACTGCCTCTCTCTCTCTCTCTCTCTCTCTCTCTCTCTCTCTCTCTCTCTCTCTCTCTCGCTCTCTCTCTCTCTCTCTCTCTCTCTCTCTCTCTCTCTCAGCTATGTGTGAGGGATTGTGTACATGGCCCAGCTATCTCCAAATAGCCCATAAATCATCAGGGCTTGGCGTGGCGGGGAGAGAGGGCCAGCCGGGGCAGAACTATTAACACAGTCGCCGTCTCCCTCTCTTTCTCACCTCCTCTGTCCCTCCGTCACTCCCACTCTCTCTCTCTCTCTCTCAGCCTCACCCCTTTTTCTTTTCCGTCTCACCCCTCAGCATCTGGGAAAACTCTTTTTTACGTGGAGACTCACCTTTTTTTTTTTTTGGAGTCCAAACTCTCCCGGGGCGGTGTGAATACAGGACTTACAGCGCCGTAATGTTTACACTCGACGCACAAAAACCCCGTTCGGCGTCCCCCCGGTCGTCCCCGCGTCCCCCGGAAAAAAAAAAAGAAAAAAAAAGTAAAGTACCCGTCGCTTTCCAAGCCACTCGGTACGACACGTCTCACCGCGAGGGAAGCCAACGCGTCGAGCTCCAGCCGAGCCTCCAGTCAGCCAACAGATGGATTACACGCCGTCACTGTGATGCATGGCTTTCATTTGCCAGTGTGCTGAATGTGTTCTGGAGTCACTCATTGCTATTCATTGCTCCTAAATGCCTCTCTCTATATGACGGCCATTTTATTAGGCTACAATGCTAACGCGGGGTTCTCCTCCTCGCCTAAGCTAATCCGTGTGTGGGTGGAGGGAGACAGGGCGGGGGGGGAGTCATAACGCCGGCCTGTTATTGAGCTGTAATCCCTCGCTCTATCCCGACATCCAGACGCAAATAAATAGATGAAGCCGTTTCAACCGGAGAGGTCGATTTCAACAGGTGGAAAAAATGAGTCGCCTCGTCTCTCTCTTTTCCTTCAATCTCATTTGTGTCGCGTCTCGGGAATCCGTCCGGGCGAGTAACAAGCTACCGCTGGTGGCACAAAACGACTCCCGACCGTGATGATGGGGGGGGGGGCCACGCCTGTTGGACCGGCATCAGTTCGGGGGCGACTGAAAAACAAGGTTGAAGGAGAAAACGAAGGGGAGAGCACTTTGGCGAGAAATGGTGATTCACTTTAGCTCCGCGGCGTCTCAGACAGATGCTTCGCCTCGTCGGCTCGGGATCACATCGGTCTGAATGTGTCGGTGGTATGGAAATTCATATTCGTTTACAAAATGTGCATCATCAAATCATGGGTGTGCTCCCCCCCCCTTGACACCGCAGCCCATCTGTCAGCACGATACACACTCATACATACAGAACACATGCATACTTTCCCTCCTCTGTCTTCCTCTTTTTCCTCCCCTCACACACACACACACACACACACAACTATATTAATCTTACATCCAGTGATGAAGGGTTTGATTGGGAATAGGAAGAGAAATTACACATCGCGGTTAATTTCCCTCGGGCCCCACTGTTTTCGAGGGGCCGAGAAGCATATGGCTGACTGCCTGCTGTGTGTGTGTGTGTGTGTGTGTGTGTGTGTGTGTGTATGTTTACATATGTTAGTGTGTCTCTTAGACGTGTCTGTTTGCCCTGGCTGTCTTTCTTTCATCTGTTTCTGTCTGTGTGCGTCTGTAACTGCATCCCCTTCCTGACGGATGGGTCAGGAAGTTTCTGGCCACCTATGTGTGTGTGTGTGTGTGTGTGTGTGTGTGTGTGTGTGTGTGTGTGTGCTGCCTCTCAGCCACCTGTGTCTCGCTCTGTAGCTCATTTCCCACCGGACCGGGTTGATTGATACATCAGGCAGTTTGCCGGCCACCTCTTAGGCCCGTGGCACCACCGGGGTCTCGTCCCTGCGGTACCCGAGCATGACTGATTGGTCAGGCGGTTCCTCAGCCAACTTTTTTTTTTTTTGCGCCCTACTGGGCTTCATCTGATTGGCTGACGAGACTCTTCGGGGACTCCCCTGGCTATGCATCCTTTGTCAGGCTGAGTAAGTCCCGTCTCCCCGCTCAAGCATACGAGTGATAAATGATATGTATTGTCTCTCTCTCTCTTTGACTTTCTCTTGTTCTCTTGTTCTCACAGTTTTTTTTTCTTTGTCTTTCTCACTCGTCTTGTTTTTCCTCCCCCATCTCTCTCTCTCTCTCTCTCTCTCTCTCTCTCTCTCTCTCTCTCTCTCTCTCTCTCTCTCCCTCCCTCCACTTCTGAATCTCTTATTAGTGTTTGACTGAAGGAACTGGCATGCCGAGGTATGCTTTGTCTCAGACATAGTTGCTAGTTCTGCAACCTGTCAAAGAAACTTATCCAGACACATTAGCACACTTTTTCATTTCTGCGTGTGTGTGTGTGTGTGTGTGTGTTTTTGCATGCATGCACCCACAGGTATAGGCACGTAGATGCACCGATCGCTCATGTGTGTGTTGTAATTTGATGTAAATGGGGATGGCGGCTGGCAGAATGTGCTTTGGATGGACAACCTGTCTGGCAGCCCGGTGCCCCTTGGCATACCAATCCAACTGCAGAGTACTGGCAGATCTGTCTGTCATCCTCCAATTACAGACCTGGAGAGGGAGGGAGGGAGGGAGGGAGGGAGGGGGAGGGAGGGGGGGGGGGGGGGAGAGAGAGAGACGAACATTGAGGGAACGCAAAGTAGATAAAGAGCAGGGATCAGCGGGAATGGAGAGAGTCATGGGTTAGCGTGTTTCTCGTTGGAAACCTAACAAAGCTTCTTTATAGATGCTCGATATTATTTCTGACTCATAGTTAAGTTGGTGGACTGGAGGTGGGTTGTAGTAGTGGGTTATTGTCGCTCCTCTTCAGGAGGGTGGTGGGAGAGAAGATGATGGGGTCATTTAGACTTACACTCCTACTCGCTAAACATGTCACACACTCTCTCCCTCCCTTCATTTTGTCCTCTGGTCTACTCCCGCAGACGGACAGACAGACGTTTGTGATATCAGCCTGGACAAAGTTAGATCCTCCTCTAAGAGTAACGCTGAGGAGGAAGTGCACCGTGTTGCTGTTGATCAGACAGCTGCAGAAGAGAGTCAGTCTGGAAAAATGGAGTGATAGTGGAGCCTTGTTTGTAGAGGGCAGAGATTGAACTAGAACCAATGCCCACGACAACACCACACACACACACACACACACACTCATGCACGCTCCCCATATGAATCTGAACTATTTGCCTCCTACACTGTTGGAGAGTCGCCGGCTAAGAAGTGTCAAACCGTTGTAACTATGTCACAGCCCTATCCAGCATATACACACACTCGCGCACACACTTATGCACTGATGTGACTGTGACAATAACGCAGTGAGCTGGAGAGTACAGTCGGGGAGTCATTGATTTTTCCAGTAAATTGTCTCATGTCCTGGATTGGCCGTCTAGAGAGACCGGCTGAGACCTGCCACGCCACGACTCCTCTCACAGGAGATGGTGGACCAGTAAGACTGGGTTGAATGTATTTATATATACTGTGTGTGTGTGTGTGTGTGTGTGTGTGTGCGTGTGTGGTGCGTGTGTGTGCGTGTGTGTGCGTGTGTGCGTGCGTGTGTGGTGCGTGTGTGTGCGGCGTGTGTGTGCGTGTGTGTGTGTGTGTGTTTCATGTCACATTGTCTCACATTTAACTAGCACCTGCCCTTGCATCGTGTCACCTTGCTGTCACCACACACACCCCTGACACATACGCACATACAAACACACACACACACACACACACACACACACGCACACACTACCTATTCTAAGGTATCCTCCAGACACTTGATATTAGCCAACAGCAGTTAAAGGGAAATTAATGAGCTCTTATAATGAATGCATCACCAACCAGTGTGTTGTTGCCTATGGAAAGACTACACAAATACACACACACACACACACACACACACACACATACACACACACACACACACTGCAGCCTGCAGGGAAGACTAGATTAACACACAGAGATGGAGACCGCTCAATCACTATGGTTACGCAGATGGGCCCCAGAGAGAGGCCGGCCAGCATCGAGGTTGGACGCAAATGACACACACACACACACACACACACACACACACACACACACACACACACTGCAGATAAACTGACACGTACTGTATATAGTCACATGCATCCTGGAGGGCGTTCCTGTTCTGCTCACTCAGTCTCCATGAAGCGTGAGAGAAATGAGTTCAACAGGTAGCATGTGAGAGTGAATGGAGGTTTGTGTGTGTACGTGTTCTTCTTACACATTATTTATCTCAGCTTGGTGGATATTTACCTCCATTCTGTAACTGTGACTGGTGCATAGTATGGTTTGGTGTTTTTAAACTTTGATTGGTGATTCAAGTTCAACATTCTCTCATGTTCCATAGGCGCAGGTTCATGTTTTTGCCAGTGGGTGCTCAAATGAAGTGAATACCACCAAGGTGAAGATCGTCACAAAATCACTTTTATTGCGCTTGCTTTAGTAATTACCGTGGTGCAGGCTACTGTCATCTGTCAACGTAGACACACACTGAAACCAAATGCAACACTGCTCTGCTACAAATTCATCACTGGTGGTGGATCCTCACTCGGTATCTCTCTCGGTTTTTTAATGACATATTTCGTACGTTTTTACCCGATCATCACCCGTGTTTCACACTTGCTGTGTCGCTAGCTAGCAGCTACGTGACGGAACAACGTTGGTTTAGCCGACTCTAACGTTACATTGGCAGTTGGCTACGTGACCACGCCCCTTAACGTAGCCTACACACGCACAGAGCTGTGACAGTTTAATTGGATAACTGCAATTTGTAGTTAAAACGTTCACCGATAATAATCAGTAATAATAGAATAAATAGATGCAGGTTTTTTTTTTAAAAGATGCAGTTTTTTTAATACATTTATTTATTAATTCATTTTTCACGTCGGCCTTCCCCGTGGGTGCTCAACCTTTTCAGTGGGTGCTCGAGCACGTGATCGGCGCGTATGCTCGTGTCTCATGTTTTAAAGCATCGCTCTGCGACGTGGTTCGTCTGGCGTCTTTGTTTCATTGACATTCTGGTGAGGACTCTTTCTCCAAGTGTCCCACTGTGCTCTCCTGTCCAATCTGTCTCTGTGTATTTAACGGAGCCTTTAGGCCCTATAGAATATGGCCTATGACGGCACGGCAGACAGAAACTCTTTTCTCTTCCCGCTATAAAGTTTCATTGTCCTTTTTTTTCTCATCAGGGAATTGTAGAGATAGCTCTACAGTGAATTATGTGTGAACGATATCGGTTGTGTGTGCTCCATATCCGCTGGGACAGGCAGAAAATATATCACGTTGAGCACTGTGAGGAAAGCGAGTGGGGGGGAGGGTAGCGCGGTTCAGGACAAAGCACTTTCCTTTTCTGTCTCGCGCTCACATCTTAGCTAGTGGGGTTAAATCGCACTCTATAACTCTTCTCACTCGTGCGCTCTCCTCCGTCTCTCTCTCTCTCTCTCTTTCTCCGTCCCTCCACTTCTGCTTCCCTATCTCTCCCTCCATCCCTGGCCGGTCCCCAGGGGGCATACGTTGTCATCTCTCCCATCTCTGAGGGCTCTGCAGCCTGACAACCCAGCTGCCTGCTGTCCCCTGGGGGGGGGTAGGGGTGGGGGTGGGGGGGGAGAGAGCGGGAGTGGTGGAGGTGCTGGATGAGAAAAAGGGTGAGAGCTTGTGCCTGTGGAGCGGGATTGGGAGAGGGGAAGAGGGCAGGGGTTTGGGCACTGGACAGTATAGAGCTGGAGCTGGGTGAGGACACATGTATCTCTGTGTGAACCTGAGCATGCATGCGAAGGAAAAGAATGTTTACATGTAGGTCAAGCAGTATGATCTGATATGTGTGGGTGTGTGTGTGTGTGGGTGTGTGTGATAGAGAGAGAGAGAGAGAGAGAGAGAGAGAGACAGCAGGGGTCTCCAGTGACACCAGATGAGACCACGTGGAGCTGAAAGCGCTGCTGCAGACGCATGGGTACCTATTCTTAGCATGGAGACAAGATGCTGTAATACTAGCCACTGTGTTTATAGGGCTGCAGCTACACCTGTCTGGGCTGGGCGAGAGACACACACACACACACACACAGAGAGAGAGAGAGAGAGAGAGAGAGAGAGAACCTTGACAGATAATAGAAGCTTATAAATTGTAGTTTCAATAAGGTAAGTGAGTTTTGGGTCATCCACACACCTAAATCACTGTGATTCTTTCATGTGCTCATCTATCCTCATCCACTCTTCTGTAACTATCACCCCCTTTATCCTCCCCTCCTTCCACCCATCTATGTATCTTTCCTTTTCATCCACCCACGCATCTTTCCTCACATGCATTTTTCTATATATCAGTGTTTCATCATCCCATCCATCCCTTCATCTATCCATCCAGCCATTCATTCTCTCATCCATGCCCCACCCCCTACATTCTTCCTCTCAATCATCGACGCATCCTTCCTTTCCGAGTATATCCCTCTATTCATCCGTGAAAGTATCCTTCATCCCCCCCGTCCATCCTTCCCCCGGTCCAGCCATGCGTGCAGTTACTTGTATCTCCACCTTGCAGTGAGCACGAGGCGGTGACAGACAGAGGCCCTGTAGCGGACTAAATGAGTCTGTCTCGCTGTGACCGGACGAGGGGGTATATGACACGGGGACCGGCTGGAGCTGCCAGACAAAACCAGTCAAGTGCAAAACTAATCTACCTATCCATTTGCCTGAGAGCAGCAGAGGCAGACGGATGTGGTATAATTGTGCTCAGTGTTATTAGGGTTGCCATGGCGGGGTTTTTTTTTGTTTGTTTCACGCGGTTACGGGGGCCAGATTTCACAGCCAATTTCTACAGCGTTCGGTTCTATCTCTAAGCTGTTTTAGATTGCACAGACACGCTGATAATTGAATGAAAAACAGGTCCTGTGTGTGTGTGTGTGTGTTTCATGAGCAATAAGCTGTTGTTTGTGATTCTCTGTGGATGCATAGATGATGCGTGTCTTAGTCAGCAGTGCCGGTAACCTGTTTATTATAAAAGCATGCTCGGGGTAATTGACTCTAAGGGGGGGGGGCAGACTCGCGCATGGAGATGAATTGGGGCGTAATGTATACACTGACGATACCGTGACAGTGCATCGCGTCTATATCTAATGTGAATTTTGAGTTCACGCTTCGGAGTATCACATATTCTCTACAATAATAGTGTTGATGCGTTAGATTAGCTGCCCTCTCCCCCTCCGCCCCTTGCCCTCCCGAACCGGCCGCCTAGGTAGTTAAAATGTTAATGTGTCGGATCAGTTTAATAATGTCACCAGTGCTCGCTTCATCAATCACTGCTTCATATGGAATACCATAACGCTGACGTGGATACAGAAAGTCATTATGCCTCTTCATTTAAAAACACTGTGGCTTTTTTTTTTCTCTCTCCTCGTGTTAATAAATTGCTGCGTTTGAAATTCCTTCCATCTCTCGTTCTCGCCTCCTTTTACACCTTTCTTTCACAAGCTATTACCCTGTTCGTCTTTTCTTGTCTTTCCACTTCCATTGCAATTTTCCCCTCTCTCTCTCTCTCTCTCTCTCTCTCTCTCTCTCTCTCTCTCTCTCTCTCTCTCTCTCTCTCTCTCTCTCTCTCTCTCTCTCTCTCTTTTGACTGTGCCCCTCCTCTCTGTGCATTCCTGCTCGTTTTTGCACTGCATCTTTCATCATTTGCTCCCTCCATCCTTGTCTATCTGACGAGGCCTCTTGTGCACAATGTTTGATGTGTTATTCACACACACACACACACACACACACACACACACACACAAACACACACACACATACACATACACAAGCAGTGATGGGTATGGCCTTTACCTTTGTTACTGAGACAATGCTGTCTCTCCCGTATAGATGTTGGCTTAGATAGGTTGAACCATGATGGCAGAGCATACTCCCTCTCTCTGAACCTCTGTGTGTGTGTGTGTGTGTGTGTGTGTGTGTGTGTGTGTGTGTGTGTGTGTGTGTGTGTGTGTGTGTGTGTGTGTGTGTGTGTGTGTGTGTGTGTGTGTGTGTGTGTGTGGATGCTTGTGTGAGGGAAATAGCTGTTGAATTGCAGGGCTATCATCATCATCCCGGCATAGCACATACAGTATTTCCTGTGTAGCCCTTAGGAACACTACACACACACTCTCTCTCACACACACACACACACACACACACACACACACACACAAATGTCACATGCATGTTTGGGGCAGTATGCATTACAAGCAAGGGTCAGTAGTTCATGTTCCTGTTATGTTCTCATAAATCACCACACAGTCTGATGAAAATACCTTCTGTAAGTTATCCACATACTATTTTTTCCCTGGAGCAGCTGTGATGCTCCTCATTATGTCTGTGTGTGTGTGTGTGTGTGGTGCGTGCGTGCGTGCGTGCGTGCGTGCGTGCGTGCGTGCGTGCGTGCGTGCGTGCGTGCGTGTCCTCCAGTGGGTCATCTTTAGCTAGCAATTTAATTTCCATTTCCTCTTAGACGATGATCAATTTAGGCCGAGATTATTCACCTGACTTCCTGTCCCAGGAGACCGCACAACAACCCAGTTGCATATGCACGCGTGTGTGTGTGTGTGTGTGTGTGTGTGTGTGTGATTAAGAGAGATATTTTTAATTCTCTAATGCGTGTGTGCGTGTGCATGTATGAAATTGTATTCACATATGTCCCCCCCGCTTGTATTCCGGCACACGGCAGCCCTCATCCATTCCTAATTGGCGTGTGATCGATAGCTGGTGGTCGTGATGCTGGACCAACTGATGCTGGACCAAGGGACCGGTGGCATTTCACTGGACAGGGATTACTCTGTTGACCTTATTGTTGTGATTAGAATTCAGCCCCGGCTTCCCTGGAGATGACCTCAACCTTGCTCACACTGCGCCGGGATGCTGAAGGTTGTTCAAAACTTATCCCTCTCCATCCCCCCCTCCATCCTCCATCCTCTTCCCTCTTCCTCACTTCCCTCATACGCCACTGAAACAACCTTTGTCTACGTTCCCTCCCTCTTTTCCATTTTCCACCAGCATGCTTGCTTCTAGCGTTCAGATTATTGCTACATCCGTCTTTACATGTTTACTCCTCCCTCCATTTTTCCCGCTCTCGTCACACTGTCATCTCAAGATTATATACCACAGGATTTGTAATTTTCATCATGGCTTTTTCTTGCTTTGTGCATGCATGTGTGTGTGTGTGTGTGTGTATACGTGCACGTACACGCACATGTGTGTATGACTTTGCATGAGCCTAGAAAGAACAAGGGCACACAAAGTAATTTCCGTGACTCACATCTTGGAGACCTTGCTCTTTTGTCTTTTTGTTTTCAACAAACCAATCTGCTCTGTTCTTTTTTTAAGTTGCAGTTAACTCCGTTCCACCCTTATGTAATCCCCAAACACACACACACACACACACACACACACACACACACACACACACACACACACACACACACACACATCTCCCTTCTATTTTGTTCATCGTCCCGGCGTCCCACCTGAGGCCCAGATAGAGGAGAGCGTGAACGAGACAGAGACAGTGAGAGTGAGAGAGAGAGAGAGAGAGAGAGAGAGAGGGGGAAGGAAGGGAGGAAGAGGAAGGCTGCTGTCCTGCTGGTGCTCCTGCCTCAGTTGGCTTCATTGTCCCTGTGCTGCTTATTTTGTCCTCCATCTGCTCCATTCTGTCCATCCTTCCTCCACTTGTCCTCTTTTTCTCACTCCTGCTCCTTCTTCCTCTAAGGGTAGTGATTACAGTCCACTTAGGCCAAGGAAAAAAAAAAAAAGACTGAAAGAGAGAGAGAGAGACAGTAAAAAAGAGAGAGAGAGGACGGAGACGAAGGCATGTGTTTTGTGTGTTGCGTCAATGGCTGTAAGTGGTGTCATTGTTGATGTAGATGGCTGTTGATCTTTCGGGAGGGCGGCTCGCATCACAGAGGCAGAGTGAGGGTAGCTGGTTAGCTCTGAGTGTGTGTGTGTGTGTGTGTGTTTACGCTAGCTTGAACCTAACATCGTTCTGATGGCGTGTCCACACACACACACACACACACACAGAGCCTCGGACGCTTGTGTGAAGGGGGAATAGCGGTTGAATTGCATTGCAGGGTTGTCATCATCATCCCAGCATCAACCGGGTGACTGGAACACACGGGTGGGATATTGACCCGAGCACCAGCAGCAGGATCGAGGATTTAGCTGCTGCTTTTGGTTACGCTGGAGGGGGGGGAGGAGGAGGGGGGAGGACAGGGGGGAGGGTGGGGGGGGACAAACCTGTCACACCTGTTTGAAGTCTGCTCTGCTTATCAGAGAGCTTTTCCAGCTCACAGAACACCAGCCAGCCTGTCACTATGCAGGACAGGGGCAAGCTCTGTAAAAGGGGGAAGGGGAGAGGAGAGGAGGGAAGGAGTGGAGGAGAGGAAATGAGAGGGGAGGGGAGGGAGAGGTGAGGAGAGGAGTTAGAGGAGGAGAGGACAGAAGGAAAGGAAAGGAAATCGGTAGTTAGGGTTATACACGCATCGGATGGAGAAAAAGGATAATGGTTGCAGGACAGAGAGAGGAGGATGGAGGGAGGTTAGAGGTGTGGAGAGATAGCGGTGAAAAATGGAGGTGGAGGGGTAGGATGGCATGGGGGGGAGGAGGGGGGGGGGGAGGGGGGGGGGAGGGGGTCTCTAGGGGAGCGTTTTGGGCATCCGAATCCTTCTGTAGCCTCCCACTGCTGCCAACGTAGTGATAACATGCATGAGTAGAGCTGAGGTGAGAGGAGATGGGAAGATGAGAAAGAGAGAGAGAGAGAGAGAGGAGAGGGAGGGAGGGAGGGTGGTAAAAAGAGGGCAAAATTGACAGATTCAAAGAGAGTAAAGTGGTCTGAAAGCCTCCGCCTCTCCCTCCCACTCTTTCTCTCCCTTTCTCTCTCTCTCTCTCTCTCTCTCTCTCTCTCCTTGCCTCACAGGGGGGCCTGCTGAGGACGTTACTGTCCATTAAAATTGCAGCGTGTTTACATAAGGTGAACGCAGCCTCCAGCTGCCAGTCCTCCTACAGTCCTCCTACATAGCAACACACACACACACACACACACACACACACACACACACACACACACACACGCTGAAATACGATGATTTCATTTACTGGTTCATGAGCGACCAGCGCTGTCAGATTGAGATTACCATACAGATTAAAGTGTTTAACCTCCGTGTAGGTGACGATGTGGCCCGGCCCTCTCTCTCCGCTGACCCAGTCACAATCCTTTAAACGGCTGCAGATGAGAGCCTTGTTGCTAGGTGACAAACCCTTTAACATTGCTTGATATTTGTCGTCATTTTCCTCTCGCTGGCTGGAATGGTGTTAAATACGGCTGAAAAGTCACCTACATGTGCAAACTTGTGTTCATGCACGCACACACACACACACACACACACACACACACACACACACACACACACACACAGCAGTCACTCATCACCTGTGTTGACGTGCCCTGTGGTCTAGCTTTTGAATGATTCAACACTTCCTGTTGCAAGGCTCATTTGCTGTTTGATTCTTTTTGCCAGGGTGGGTTTTTCTCAGCCTGGGTTCCCCCCCCCCCCCCCCCCCCCCCTCCCTCTGTGCGGGCTTGATGTCCTCATGCCTATTTACCCTCCCAGCTTCTTCGACAGCCAGCTCCAGCGGGTACATGGAGCATTAGGGGGCCTGGAGTATAGAGAGAGAGAGGGAGCATGTAAAAGAGAAAAGGCTGGAAAGAGAGAAGATGAGGATAAATAAGACATGAGCGAGCGAGGTTGTGATGAAGGGAGAGAGTGACGAGAATGAGAGAGGAGAACAGATGAGCATTTGAGAGAGGAAAGGGGGGGGGAGGTGCTGGATACAGGATGGTGGTACTGAGCCCTCCTCCAAGAGGGACCGGGGTGAGGCCCCTCCCTGCTCGGCTCCAGGGGCTCCAGGGGCCCCAGGGGCGGGTCTAATATTTACATCGGTTTCATTTAACAGATGACGGATGTGATTGCAGAAACCGAACCATCATTTTTTATTTTTTTTTGGCAACGTATTCCCTGATTCTGCTGTTATCCCTGCTCTGTGGTCGTGGATTAGCTCTAATCATCGCTGTTGTGTTATATAATCCACTCGGAGAAGCAGGCTATTATGATTTAAACTCTAATAATCTGATCTCATTTCCTCCACTGTCTCCTCAATTACTTCATCATTTAACTAATCTCTGAATGTGTCCCTTTATCTGCACTGAAATGTGGGAATAAAAAAAACGCACTGCAATAAAAAACGTCCACTCCTAAGAGCAATAGCTGTGTTAAAATAAACTCTTCCTATATCAGCGCTCAAGACAACACAACCCTACATGGACATGAGGAGTGTGTGACTGTGTGTAGGCAAAGACCTTCGACTCCTCCAGCTTAATGGAAAAAAAAGTTAGAAAGAACAAAAATGGAGCTGAATGTTGAAGGTAAAGGGTTCAATATTTGTCCAGCCATCTCCTCTGTGGCTGTTACGTCTCTCTTTCTGAAATCCTCGAGTTTAAATGTTCATCCTCTCTAAAAAATAAAGTTTGTTGGAGCGATCGCCCCTTCTGCTCTCAGACTCTCTCAAACCCCAAAAACTTTCCACTTTCTATCTCTGCTCTGTCTTGTTTTGAGAGCGTTGCTGCTCCTCTCTGTCCACCGATGAGTTATGAGGCCACATCTGAGTGGGAGGGGAAGTGGAGTGGCATCTCACACCTGGCAGCCCGGGATGGATCAATAATTGGTCTAGACGGTGTGCCACCACCTCCGAGGGCCCCTCGGGGTGCGCGTACACACACGCCGGGATGTGCCAGGATGCACACACACACACACACACACACTTTCTGGCTTCTCTGCTCCTGTTACTGTAATGACGGTGTACAGCCTGCCATCACCAACGACTCAGGTAAGGAATGGAGTTGTTCTGCCACCTTACAGCTTGATCAGGTGAGACTGTGTTTAACCCCTACAGTACTGAAGTCACACTGAGCAAGCTGTAGACCCGGGAGTCTGCAGGTTCTCGCTCCAACCAGCGACTACACCGGGTCATCACACCTTCAACCAGAGAGGAACCAGTCGCCCCGCTGTGGTGTTTGATTGGCGTGAAAACCTGCGTGCTCTCGGCCCTCTGTGGCACACGATCGCCTCCCCTGTACCGTAGATCGTCCGTGGCTTGTCTTGATGCTGGAAGGGAAACCTGCAGACGATGTACATTTCGATGGCCTATTTTCCAGGAACGACTTTGCGCACAGAGGAAGACTCTTATCGCAGATGTAGGAGGAAGCTTTCGCGACGAGAACAAGAACCCTTTTCCCCTTTTTGTTTTTCCCCTTTTCTATCTCGCTCGGCCATTTCTGGTTTAATTTCCCCCACTAAATCAACTCCCGTGGCCTCAACTCCTCTCCTCTCTTCCCCCACACCCACACCCACCTCTAGGTGTTTTAGTCATTTATGAGAGAAGGTGGGGAACAGCAGGTGCGAGGCCTTCTGCACAAAGCACCGGAGAGACGTGATCCAATTTGGTGTGGGCAGTAAATTGTGCGGACGTCTCGCGGCGCTGCGCGGTGTGGAGCCGAGCAGAGCAGAGCAGAGGGGGCCAGGCCAGGATGCATCTCTCTCTCTCCCCCCCCCGCCTGGCTGTACTGCTGACGGGGCAACACAGCAACACAGCCATGGAGGAGTGCCAGGCAAGCAGCGTGGAGAGAGAGAGAGAGAGAGAGAGAGAGAGAGAGAGAGACTGGGGATTGGGGACCCGACACACTCTCAGAGTCTCTGCCTCTATCTCCCCGACTCTTCAACTACTGTGGATGTTTTTTCTGCTGCGTTGCAAGAAGGAGGAGAGGGCAATACGGAGTCGGGGGAAAAACATGAAGAGAAGTAAGAAGTTAAAAAAAAAAACGCCTGACCTTAACCTCATTCTGCAGGCGGAGTGTGCCAAGCGAGAGCGGATTTAATAGAGAAGAACTAAATGAACAGACATCTCGCCGTGACCATCGCATGAACCTTAAGCTCCCCCCTCCCCTGTGGTTCATGAGAGTGGCCTCGGGTAACGGCAAGCAGTCCCGGGCCTAGATTCCTCCCCCGCCCCGCAGGAGGCCAGATTACAAACGCCACGCCTTCTCTCTCTCTCTCTCTCTCTCTCTCTCTCTCTCTCTCTCTCTCTCCCCGCTCATTAGGATTACTGTGTCGCCAAGTGGGTCTCGGCCCTCCTCTCACAGGCTGATTAAGATCCGGCCTGCCACCTTGGTGACTCCGGTCGTAACTTCATTACTGACTTGGCTGACTTTTTCCGAACTCCGCTGGTTCCCTCTCGCCCTCTGGGGGAGACGGGGCTGAATTTAGCCCGCCGGCTGCTGGGAGAGCTTTGATTGGACTTCCGCTGTGTGAAGCTCGTCTCCTCGCCGTTTTTTTTCTATTTCGTCCCATTTCAAAAAAGTATTGGGACCGTATTGGTTTTGATTCGTCGTGCTCGTCATCATGATCGTCCCCCTCCAGTCCTGTAAACTATCATTTTCCATCAGCACAAGCAGGGCGGTAATCACTCTGATTGCCGTGGTGATTGTCAACATTGTGATTACCAACATTTTTCATCTTCATCAACTTCTTTCCTCGTTGTAATTCTCTTCCTCCTCCCCCGCAATATTACCATTGTCTCCCCCCCCCCCCCCCCCCGTCTTCATCACGCTCAGTACCGTTTCCTCTCAGTCTCTTCAGGGTGATGGACGTGTGCGTGCCGGTCTTTTCTGTAATTGCTAGCTTGGCTCTTGCCGGCTGCTGATGAATGCTAAGCTTTGTGAAATCCCGTCTACCGCCGAGCGATTCATTTAGCCTCCGTAAACCAAAGCCAGATTAAACAAATTTGGTCAGTCTGAGTCTATTGTCATTCCCACGACGAGCCCCATACACCGCACATACCACGCTGCTAGACCCGACGTGCCGCCCATTTCAATGACTTCTAATAGCCGTGAGTGCTTGTATATATACGTCGGGACAGGATGTCGCTCTCACAACTCATTTCACACTTCGTTAGCAGCTGAGATTGTCGGGCCGAATATGTGGGAACTCCGATATATCGCAGCCAGGTGTTAATGATACAGTTCAATACGAGCGCGCGCTTTTTCCCGACAGATCGTAATTGCGGACGCGTATTGCAAAAGCACGTCCACGCGTCACGAATCTGAGACGACACTTACATAACACGTAGACATATAGGTGCCTGAAAGATGAAGAACACCCAGAAACTCTCACACACACACACACACACACACACACACATCCCTTTGACTTTAAATCATCGTTGTGTTCGGGGGACGGAGATTGATGGCCGGTCTCAATGGTCCGGACCACCCATCCTATTTAGAAAGGCAGGTCAGTCTGCTAGTTAAGGGTCAGACCTCTATTGTGGCAACCTGACATCTCTATTTATCATCAAACACAGTCTGCATCCTGCTGCCGTCGCTGCCTCGGGGCACAGGCCGATTTCATAAGGCTTTAAGGTAGCACTTTGTGTATTGGCCTCAATTTCTCAGCATCTCGTACAGGGGGCTCTACTAGTGGATAGGCAGTACAATGTAAATAGTGAGGAGGAGCAGGGGGTCAATTGATTCAAGTTTGATTAAAAGTTCCTCGTATTTGGTGAAGAAGTATATATAGATTTCTTTCATGGCAGCCAGGATCGGGTCTTCTTTATTAGGACATGACATGGAGAGAGACCTGAGTGGTTGAGTCTATCGTCTGGCCCCCACAAGGCCCCGCCCCCCTCCCTTGTCACTCATAGACCAAACAGGACATCTCCCCGCTGCAGGTCTGGCCTTGTACCACAGTCATGTTTCTGACGCTTCATTTTCTGTCGTCTGGTTTCGGCTCGAGTCTTATTTCAAGGTAAGCTCTTTCTCTTTCCCCTCGGCCCCTGAATAGAGAGAGAGAGAGAGCGAGAGAGAAGAGAGAGAGGGAGAAAGAGAGAGAATCCTCCAAGGTCACTTTCTGTGTCTCTCCGTTAGACTTGGCGAGTTCCTGACAAGGCAGAGACAGCTTCAATTTCTCACCGACTGTCAGGAGCAGCCCTGTGTTTTTAAACGCCGCTGAGACAGATATAAGCAGAAGAAGATGTTCCCTGACTTTTCTGTATTATCTGAGGGGCATTCCTTTTTCTCCGGGTTTATCTCTCTGTCAGTAATCGGCCTTCAGTGATTTCTGCCGGGGTAGTTTCCGCGGATGGACTGATAGGCAGGCAGATAGAGCAGAGCCTGCCCGGATACTGGAGATCTAGACCCGGGTTGTTTCTGTTCCTGCCCCTAGGTGATTGGTAAATCCCATTGAATGGCAGTTTGACAGACGCTGCTGTGGCTCTGCTCCTTGCCACCACAGGGCAGGGAGAGGGGAAAAAAACAAAAAGGGGAGGAGGAGTGATTGATCAGAGCTTGTCTGAAGTGGAGTTGTGAATGATGTTGATCGGTTGAACTTTCTTTGACCACCTCCTTAATCAAAAGTACAGTAAAAGTCAGCTTCCTTTTTTTTTTCTTTTTTTTTTTAGATGTGAAGAAGACATCGATCACTTTGATATGATATGAGGCTTTGATACGAGGCGTCACGAACATCTTCATCTGTTGTTAGAACGCTGACACGGCGCTCGTTGCTGCTTCTGATGAGGGGAGAAACTCAATTTGGTGGCCTTGGCTCTAACAGGAAATGGAAAACATCAAAGAAAGGGGAGTGTGTGTGTGTGTGCGTGTGCGTGTGCGTGTGTGTGTGTGTGTATCTAGTGCAGCCTAAACCATGTCGGCCTCCTGTTGACAAGTTAATGATAAGTTAATTGCTTGGTGAGCATATTAACTCATAGTCAACCCAACCCCCCTCCTCCTCCCCAAGTGCCTTATCCTCCTTGAGGGCATTCAGCTAACTGAACAGCAGCTCACTTCACTTCACTATGACCGATTAATGTTTGGGGAATTAGGGAGGGGGGAAAGAACAGGGGATGAGCGGAGGAGAAGATAGGGGAGTTGAAAGCAGAAGTGTGGCAGGGATAGGCCGGACTCCTGCTGCCTCCTCGTCTTTGGGGAGATCCCCACTAGTGGTGTCCCCGCTGTAGTGTGAAGAGAGGCTCACTCAGGGGTCTTTGAAGTGCTGCTCTGTTATTACATGGATGAACTCCTTTGTGCCGCTATAATACATTCACCGCGCCCTATCTGACGACAGCTCCCATCCTTCAAACAACTACAAATGTAGACTGTGCAGGGCGGAGAGAAGCCCTCACCCAGAGAACCCAGCAGCATCGCTGGAGTACGGTGGATGACTCTTTGCGTACGGCGACTGTTTGGCTCCGTTGCTAGTCGTAACACATGTAGTACATATGGCGTAACGTGCATCGACTGCTGCTGTGGATGGGATTGATTTATCAGTGACATTTAGTTTGATCACCATGTCTGACTATGTTAATCACCAGCTGCCGCATGAGGAAATGGACTGCAACATGAAGACATCATGCCATGTTGATGTTAACCCCTCTTTAGCTCTGACACTGCAGCTGCCATCTGCCTGCGTGTGTGTGCGTGTGTGTGTGCGTGTGTGTGTGTGTGTGTGTGTGTGTTTGTGTGTGTGTGTGTGTGTGTGTGTGTGTGTGCATAGTTACTTAAGCCTTTCCATACAACTAGAGTAGACTATATTTAAGGTGAAATAAAAACAAACAACTGACACCAAAAGAAACCGACTAAATATGGACCATAAAGATCTTTAAGAGCCTTTAAGAAAAAACGTATTAAGGAGCGCTTCACAAATCCTCCAACACCCACAGGTGCTCTAGGAATTGAACTAGGGAGAAGTACGACCGCAAAATGTGTTCTGGTGGCATAAAAAAACAGTCCAGGCACTTGTGTGGGTTTTCAAATTAAAAGCCCTTTATTAGAGCGCTAAGACCTGGAGGAACACCCTTCATCAGATAGCTCTTACTTGACGTGTGTGAAAGCAGGTGACTTGAAACGGTAGATATGACAACAGGAGGGGGTCCTTGAGATCCCCAAGGTTGATGTAGCTTCTTTCTGTATTCACTCGGTGACAGAAAGCAGCTCTGGAAATATTCAGCATTCAGAACACCAGAGGTATGTTAAATAATTCACCCAGATAGTTTCCTCTCTCTCCCCTCTCTCTCTCCCTGTCTCTCTCTCTCTCCCTTCCTCCGTCTCTCTCTCTTTCTTTCTATCCTTTGCAAGGTCAGTGGGTGCAGAAGGTTGGGCTTAGTGTGTTTGTCGTCGTCACTTTCTCCTCTCCTCGGAGCTGCAGGCTGCGACAGAGAGCCGCTTTAAGAGCTTCAGGGGAAGAGGGGGGGAAAAGGAACCGGTGCCGGGAGTGCACGCTTGTTTTGTGCTCAGTTAAAAGACATGTCTCCGTGTAGGAGCTGAGTTATCAGGGAGCCCGGTTGGGTGAGGGCTCTAAGACGCATGCACGCCCACAATATAAGGGGACGCACTTAACTCGGAGCCTATTTATTTTCGAGTCGACGTGGGAGAGAGAGCGCGAGCGCAGCCGGGCTCAGCTCAACTGGGTATACGGCGAGGAGGAGAAGAGCGGCGCTGACCTGCAACCGGGGATTTTAAACCGTCCACGTTGTGGCTTTTTTTTTGTTTTTGTTTTGTTTTTTTGTTTTTAATCTGGACTCCGGTTGGCTCTACGGCGGACAGACTACACAGACAGAGCGATGCCTGTACTGAATCATCCACCGGCACTCTGTCATTTCTCCGGGTGAGCGGCGAATAGAGCCGCCCTTCAGATAATAAAGCTGCCATAAAGCACCCGGCACCGTAACCGTTGTCTACAACTGGAATTTATACTTGACCATGTCTTGAGACGGGAGGACGCCACCGACAGTATGACAGTAAGTGTCTCCCCGTGTTTTAATGGCAGTGTTCTACTTTTAGCTCGCGCCTCGGCGGGGGGCTTCAGGTTTGATTCATAAAAGCGGTGACTTTACATTTGTAGGCGATAATAACGTATTAACGGGGGCCGGTGGACTTGTCTGCTTGTCATCCGCCTCGTGATAGCCGGTGTGATATTGGGCGTTTCTGTCACCGCTGTTGCCGGGGGGGATATCAGCTTTCTCCTGTGACTTTTTTTTATTTTTTTATAGGAACATTACATCATTTGAGCCTATGCATGACTCTGCACATTGAAGTGGCAACACGCGCCGTTACCTTTCAGATGTATAACCCTTATGATGGTAATGAACGACAATGTGTCCCTAAAACTAAAGGTTGCCTGTTTACAGATGTAATCACGCTGTCACGCAGCAATTGACGATGCACGCGAAGACTGGGCGTGTGCAATGCCCCCCCTTGCAAGACCGATACATATCTGCTGTGTATGAGCCTACAAAACGACGGGGGGGGGGAGTTGTAAGGATAGTCTTTGACATGAATTAAACGCCCCCCCCCCCCCCACCCCAAACACCCGGCCGGCTGCGGGGTGGGGATCTGTGCAGCTGTCAATTTGCATGTATTGTGTTGGGCAAATCCAGCCTGCACGGTCTGTGCCGGTGCTTTGGTTAATCCCATAGCGGATCAGCTTTACCGCTCCAGCCTGTCGGATCCCGTCTCGCGGTGTCTTTTCCTCTCTCTCTCTCTCTGACACACACACACAAACACACTTTAAATAATACCATATTTTACTCGGATGCCCAGCGACATCATCATGCCATGGACGTGATGATATGTTGAGGCTACCCGTTTACTTACTATCAAGAAAAAGGGATCGGTGGCCGAGATTTAAAGCGCCACTGCCTTGCTTGGTTTCCTACTTACCGGGGCAGAGAGCCTGCTGGAAAGGAAAAGGAGAGCCTGCCTGTTCCTGTATCCACTTTTTATTTTTTACACTCAAAAGCCAAGATGACAGGCCGGTTCACACATAACAGGGACTACTGGTGACCGCGCACTGAGGCAGCGCGTCTGATGAGCACGTCGGTAAGGCTGGCACAGCAACACTGGAGAAACCCCGCTGTGTTGATTAGTTGATACCTTGCGTGATAATGCATCGTGCAACATCTTTGTAAATATTTCATGCGTTCATAGCCCCATGCACGAATTCACAACCTCAATTATTTTTGCTGTATGAAATGCTGAGCTTGAAATCGTTGCAGCGCATTAGGCCATAAGTAGTGTGTTCATGTTGTGTGCTCCTCTCTTCCCCGAGGACCAATCAGATTACACACACGGGTTCCCAGACCCCCATAGACAAGGTTTTTGTTGTTTGATATGATTTAGTATAGAACTGTATTTGGGGAGGTAACAGTAAGACATATGACACATAGTCCTCTCATTGGGCTTACATGAGTGAGTGAAATAACCCTGACATTAATTGGAAGCCTCTCCAGGAACCCCCGGTGGTCCCAAAACCCCACTGGCATCCTCTCTGTAACCAAATCCGTCCTTTTATCAACGTAACGACACGTTGCCATCTCGTGAAAGCAACGCCTAGGCTTTTTGCGGCGGCGTCCGGGCCGCCAGAGCCATCCTCACCCCATAACTCTAACACCAGCACTGTCCTTAACCCTGCCCCTGGCCCGCTAATGTACCGTGGAGGAATAGAAGTTTCTCGGCACAGAGTGGCCTATATCCCCGCACAGCATCAGCATGTTGTGCAGCCAGTCTCCAAGGAGTTGAGTCACATTGAATTTACCCAACATAGATATATTCTGCACTGCCCTTTGACGTCAACAACCAGCCAGTCTGCACAGGTGTGGCGTAGCGATCGCAGCTCAGGCGGGAATAACACATTGTTATAGGATGGTATTGGTCAGAGTGTTGAGTAGCCGGCGCGTCTCACCTACAGCACTGCAGAGTTGAGTTGACACTGATATGAAAAGTCCTTGTGGTCGTAATCAGCGATCAGCCGTCTTCATTTAGTCGTGTCTTTTTTAGAACAACTCATAATGTGGGTCACGTAGGAATGTGTCGTTAATTTCTCTCAGGGCGAAAAGGAATTTGCTGCTCCTTGCTTTTCATTAACTTTTAAAAGTGATGCGAGGCACTATGTTAATGCGCTCCCGTGAAAAGAAGAAAAAAAAAGACTGATAACTCTGGAAGAGAGGGCACAGGTCAGGTGGAGATTTGTGGAGGGTTGTAAACAACACAGACATTTCCATTAGCTGCAAACTAATCAGTCAGGTGATGATTGGGGTTGTGCGGGGACAACACAGTCAAGGTTAGACAACAACTCTGGACTCGTGTGTCCAAGTCACAGCTAGGTCTGTCAGTCACTCTCAGCCACCACAACACTCTGTTTGTCCCTGTGATTCACTACAGATGTGGCTGTGGGTGGTGGGATATTGTTCTGACACATCCAAGTACAGGCTAAAATGTGTTGCATGCTAATTGTTACCCATGCCCGCTCACACACATTCATCTATAATGGTATAAAAGAAAGACGGGAAAAGGCACGAGATGATAAAGGGGTTTGGGAGGAGAAGGAATAGAGATGACGGGTTAGTGTGAGGAGGCAAGCCTGGGGGGCTTTGAGCAGCACAAGAGGAATAAAACGGTATTGCGGACGGCTAGAGAAAGAGGCATGGCAGAGAGAGACCAAGACAATGGCAAGAAAATCTGCAGAGAAAGGAAGTTCCTGTGGGACAGGAAGTGCTTTGTGGTCGCTGGTCTCAAACCACAACGCTGGTGTGAGTAATCTTTAGTCTGCACACTTCCCTAAATTCTCTTGTTGTCTTTTCTCTTTCCCCGTTCTCCTCCCTTCCCCTCTCTCTTCCTTCTCACCTTCTCTTTTCTCTGTCTGTGTTCCTCTCTCCTGTCCTCTCCCTCCATCTCTCCCTCCTTCTCTCTGGAACCTTCCTGCAGGATTACCGGGAGGATGGCATGGACCTGGGAAGCGATGCGTCCAGTCGCTCCAGCTCAGAGTCCAACTCCAACAAGGTTACACCTTGCTCCCCTTCTCTTGACTTGGCCACTTTGGAGGACTACAAGTCCTCCCCCTCCCTGGACCTGGTCACCTTAGACTATGAGGAGGACGAGGACTACCAAGAGTATAAGAAGAAGGTGATAGAGGAGTGGGAGAGTGAGTATGGAGAGGACTACACCTCTCCACAGCCTCCTGGCCAGGAGGAGAGTGGAGGAGGAGGGGTAGTCGGGGGGCCCGGCGGAGGCTACCGGAAGACCGTGAACAGCCGCAGCCTCGCCGAAGAGTTCCAGGATGTGAAGACCACCCCTCCCCTCCCTGCCCCCGACGGACACACCGCCACCTCGGCCGCAGCCGTCCCCGAGGAACTGAAACAGAACGGGAACCTGATCCTGCCCAGGGGCAACCAGCTCCAGTCCCCGGGAGCACCGCAGGGCGGGGCGGGGACTCCCAAGCCCAGCCGCCGCAGCTCCAGCCAGGGCAGGGGGAGCCGAGGCAGCGGAGGCAGCGGAGGGACCGGTGGACGGATGGGGGGATACAGAGAGGAGGAGTGTGTAGAGGAGGAACCTCTGCCCACCATGGACTGGGCGGCCCTGGAGAGACACCTGGCCGGGTTGCAGTGCCGGGAGCAGGAGAACCAGAACCTCAACCAGAACCAGAACCACAGCATGGGCAAGACCGCCTACACCTCAGTGAGTACAAGGGTATTATCTAGTGTTCCTGTGAGCGCTCGAGTATGTACAGTTGAGCTTTTCAGTTTATGTGTGTCAGAGGTTATCTCACACATCTCCCGGTCATGTTTTCCTTCCCTTTCCCATGTCCTGGCATGGTTGCGTCACGCTGTAATCCAACAGTTATTCGTGTCAGATGGACCCTGGAAATATGTGGGTAGGTTAGCTGGAACGAGGCAGGAATTCAAGGATTAGTGGGCTAATGTAGCGCTAAGCTATGTGGCCCAGCTATAAACCTGACCGTCCTGGAAGTCTCGGCTACACAGCTGGAGGGAAGTGGAGGCTGCAGGGAGCGGCTCTGAAACAGGGACGCATTGTTGTGAGTTAGGAGCCGTTGACTGAGATGATGATACCAGTAGGCCCCATACTGTGTACCAACAGTGTAAGTGACCTAAAAATGTGCTTAGTTACTTTGAGGAGTATGGCATATGATGTTGTTATTGGTCAAAGCTACCTCAGCACAGCAACGGTTATTATTTGATGACTTGCAAATACTATAGCAAAGACCTGTTTCCAGCCTCAGACACCGAATCCAAAAATCCTGCCAGTTTGAGACCGTTTGTTGTGGTCGTGTGGTGGTTCCACCAGGAGAGGGCAGTGTTGCATTGTAATTCAGCTGAGAGCGGCAGGCCCTTCGTGCCACACTAGCAGCCCCGGCACCAAGGCTGTATGATTCACTTGTATTCTCATGACATCACCCGGACTTGGTGTTTGCCCAAGTCCAGTGTTTATGGTTTCTTGTTAGCCCGTGGCTGCCAAAGGGGGTGTAACTATAGAAGCGTTTAGGGTGGAGCAGGAGAAGATGGTTAACTGCAACCGCTGTTTTATTACAGCAGTTTTATTAAGCTCTTATGTCACGGACTGAAACTGAGTGGGGGCGAACGTGTGGTTGAAAGAGGGGGAGTTGGTGATGTCTCTTTTGGCATGCTAACGCCAAGACCTTTTCTTCAGTGCACACACACAATGGCTGCTGGCTGTGCCATTGTGTGTGTGTGTGTGTGTGTGTGTGTGTGCGTGCATGTGTGTGTGTGTGTGTCTTTGTTTGTCTGTCCTGGAGGCCCCCTCTATCTCCCTAAGGCATGTCTGGAATGCAGTGGGAGGGTGGGGGATAAGAGAGGCGGAGGAGAGGGAAGGAAGCCGGTATCTTTAGGACCAAGCGGTGCAGGGCCACACGGGTCATGAGTTTGTGTCAATATTCATTACCTGATATCCCTTTGAATCGGGAAGGTCACTTCCTGGTATGCTTTGGTCTGGGGGGGGGAAGTCTGGTCTCTCTCAGTCTTTCCCCTCCTCTCTCTCTCTCTTTTTCCTCAAATGCACACACACACACACAACCACACACCCTTCACATACCATCGCAAAAAAAACGACACATCCCTGTTCACCGCTGATGCCCGATACGTGCGTACACGAAGATAGCCCGGGCCTGGCGCGACAGATAGAGAGACGGGACGGCGATAGCTTCCGACTAGCCTCCCTATCGCGAGGATAAAACCGGGCCTCAGAATCCGATGGCCCCGCGTAGATAAGAAATTGGAATTAGATGTGTAATCCCAGCTGAGCGGGGGAGCAGCAGAGATACCGGAGGGAAGACGAGAGGTTTGACACTTAGCTCATATCCTGGACGGTTCCTCCACAGTTACAAACGTCGCCGCGTCCGTGGAGGAATCCCCATGTGGATCGGGGCTGTGCATTTCAGCTGATCCACAGTCGACCTTCTGATACATCATCTTACCTTCTAGTTGTTTCAATCCGAGCGATAAGAAAAAGGAGCGTGCCCTCATTCGTTCTTTATTACATCTCTAAGCCATTTAAGCGGACAAAGCCAGTATTCACCCTCTATGTATCCTTTTAATACAGCGGTGGTAGAAAGAGAATCGGAGAACTGAGACATTTCCAGTGTCTTTTATTTAGTCTGACTTTCTGAATTGTGATCTGCAGGCCCCAGCAGATCGCCTAAAAGGACGGGGACAGCGGCTTTTAAAATATTTAGACATGCACTCAGGCGGGACCCACCAGCCAGACTGTGTGTGTGTGTGTGTGTGTGTGTGTCTGTCTATCAGTCTGGGACGTGGCTGGGGTCCTCTGAGAGAGAGATATTCATGCTTCAGTAGAGCTTCAAAAACATCTGTGCTTTCAGGACGGCAGGACAGCGTAAACTCACTGCTGATATTCCACACTGGCTGCTAACTGACTGGAGACTGTACACACACACACACACAATCTGCTTGTATGTAGGATGTAGGTGTTATTCTGCACGTCTACTCTCAGGTTAATGCAAAACAGGGCGGTACAACATGAAAAACATGTTATTTTACATTGTAGCTGCTTTACTAAACACAACTTCACGTCCCTTAATTCAGTTCCTGTTGTACTTTTTCTTATACTGACTCATTTATAGTCTTAACTTTCATCAGGACAGACAGACCAATGCACACACACACACAGGACAGAGACACAGACAGACCAGCTGATGGACAGAGACTGTACCACCCGACCTGCAGAGCTTCATTCTTCAACGTCAACAAAGGTCTTCTTGTTCGGAGACTAAAAGCTTGTTGATTCACCAGCCTGCCCCGTTTGGTTTTGGTGAATCAGTCCAGTTGGTGCAGGTGTGTTTAGTTAAGGAAAAGTAGGGGGTGTGGTTTGTTGCCTCTGTAATCTCAACCTCTCCCTGCAGGCGTTGGGTGTTCACAGTAAGGCGAGGCAGGATGGGGTGTGTGTGGGGTCAGGAGGGCTTCATCGGGCCGTGGTGACCTGTTGGTAATTTGTTTCTAATGAACTCTGGAGGCGCGTGGCCGAGGGGCCCCCAGGGACCTCTGGTAAAGTATGGTAACACTACTCCTAACCCAGCGCTGCAGCCCTGGAAGGTAAACAATAATATTATTCTTCCCAGCTGGCCTCGAGGTAAAAGAGGCAGGGAGGTCGGCCCATATGTATTTCCATCCATACTCAGTAATTTACCTGGATTTTATCTAAAGTGCGTACTGAAGCATTAAATCAATGCCTGCAGCTACTCTTTTTTTTTTTGTTTTTCAACCTCACACACCCAGACACTCGTAAGCTCCCTGTGGCCAGACTGCGTGTGCTTGATAATGTAGATATGTTGAGACCTGCAGCACCACTCCTAGTTTAAAGGTGTGGAGGTGTTGAGCTCTGTGTCTCCCATAGATACAAACACACAGGGCTGCTGTTCATCACGCCTGAACATTTACTGCACATGTAAGTGTATTTGCTCATGAGGCAACAAGGACTAGTTGTCTGCCATCCATATCCACAATGCAAACATTCAGCACTGAAGTACTCCACCGATGCTTACATGTTCTCTGTGTACGTGAACACACACACATCCCTGCATGATGTTACAGTCTCTACCTCAACATCTACCTTACCATCTACCTCACCATCTACCTTACCATCTACCTCACCATCTACCTTACCATCTACCTCACCATCTACCTTACCATCTACCTCACCATCTACCTCAACATCTACCTTACCATCTACCTCACCATCTACCTTACCATCTACCTTACCATCTACCTTATCATCTACCTCACCATCTACCTCACCATCTACCTTACCATCTACCTCACCATCTACCTCACCATCTACCTTACCATCTACCTCACCATCTACCTCACCATCTACCTTACCATCTACCTCACCATCTACCTCACCATCTACCTCACCATCTACCTTACCATCTACCTTACCATCTACCTCACCATCTACCTCACCATCTACCTCACCATCTACCTCACTATCTACCTCACCATCTACCTCAACATCTACCTCACCATCTACCTTACCATCTACCTTACCATCTACCTCACCATCTACCTCACCATCTACCTCACCATCTACCTTACCATCTACCTCACTATCTACCTCACCATCTACCTTACCATCTACCTCACCATCTACCTCACCATCTACCTTACCATCTACCTCACCATCTACCTTACCATCTACCTCACTATCTACCTCACCATCTACCTCAACATCTACCTCAACATCTACCTCACCATCTACCTTACCATCTACCTCACCATCTACCTCACCATCTACCTCAACATCTACCTTACCATCTACCTCACCATCTACCTTACCATCTACCTTACCATCTACCTTATCATCTACCTCACCATCTACCTCACCATCTACCTTACCATCTACCTCACCATCTACCTCACTATCTACCTCACCATCTACCTCACCATCTACCTCAACATCTACCTCACCATCTACCTCACCATCTACCTCACCATCTACCTCACCATCTACCTCACCATCTACCTCACTATCTACCTCACCATCTACCTTAGTGCTGCAGGACTTAACCAAAGAAGTTCACTTGTGTGTGCCTCAGTGTGTTATCTCTGTGTCGAGACCTGTGACTATTTACCTTTGTCCTTCCTCCTATCAGCTGTTATGGGGGAGCATCAACTTTATAGGAGGGTGTTGCTCAAGCTCACCATATAAACCAAGTGCAGAAGTGTGGAACACACCGCCCCAGATAAGCACTCAAGGGCTGTGGAAAATAAAAGGATGAGGAAGGAGGAAGGTTAGGGAACAGAGCAAGCCTAGCGAGAGTAAAGGATTTAAGTCTCTCTCTCTCTCTCTCTCTCTCTCTCTCTCTGTCTCTCTCTCTCCCTCCCTCTCCACTCTATGATTATGTGCAAGTTCAGTGGCTGAACTCTGCTCGCCACCCTCCACTAACAACATAACTACTACCTTCGCTCAGTACTTAACCGGTGCCACGTAGAGGGAGAAAGGGGGAGGAGGCAAGGAGAGGGGGGGGGGGGGGGGTGAAATTGTAGGGTTCGAGGAGGACCGAGGAGAATGTGGATGAGCAACAGTGGATGTAAGTAGGCAAACATTGAGAGTAAAGTAAGTCTGCTGGATCTGGAAGGGTGGGATGCTTCAGTGGTCAGACTATGATGTGTAGGGTCAGGGAAAGAGCTTGTGGAGGAGGAGGCAGCTGGTGTGTGTGTGTGGTGTGTGTGTGGGGGGGTAGATAACAGTCAATGTATATATGGTAGAAAGAGGGAGGGGCTATAGAAGACGGGTGCAGAGGCGGGGGGCAGGGCTTTAGCCAGGTGTGGAGAACTGGCTGAGGCTCTGGTGTCTGGTTCAGCCCCCTAGGCTCCACGACGACTGTGTGTGTGTGTGTGTGTGTGTGTGTGTGTGTGTGTGTGTGTGTGTGTGTGTGTGTGTGTGTGTGTGTGTGTGTGTGTGTGTGTGTGTGTGTGTGTGTGTGTGTGTGTGTGTGTGTGTGTGTGTGTCAGTCTGTTGTGTGTGTGTGTGTGTGTCAGTCTGTCTATACCAGCTAAAACACGCCCGGCCCTCCACACACACTCTCCTTGCACACTCCTTACTGTGCAGACCGTGGCCACCTCTGCTTCAAAAGACAGGCAGTTTTCTCTCTGCTGTTGGTCCACACACACACACACACACACACACGCTCGCCTGACTACTTCAAAGGATATCTTTTTTCTTCTCATGGTCTTCTGACAGTCTGCAAGTGTCGGTGGATGTTTTTTATTTCTTCTTTTTTCTTTTTATCAGTGGAGTATTTTCCATCTCAGCTCAACCTTGGATTCCTCACAGCAAGTTGGGCACTTGACGCAGGTAAAGGAGGGTTTGACCTCTTGTAACATTTGTCTGTAGAAGTACGCCGTCCATACAGTTTCTCTTTTTTTACATTATTCATTTCATTGTGTGATTTGGCCGTAGTTAAACTGAAATCAAACCCAAAGTGAGATCAAATGTCCGACAAAAACCCTCTTTACATATAATTACACCCCCGGGGGGCACATTCCAGCGCTGTGATGGCCTGTGTGTGTGCCTCTCTGTGAGTGTGTATGTGACAGACGCAGACAGTAAAATGTGAAGACTATAGTAGAGAGTAGAGTAAAGTAGAGCCAGCTGCACGTCAGTCTGTGGACTTGATTTTCCACAGGACTGTGTGCTATGTGGCCTCTAACAGAGAGCAGGTGCTGGCCGGTGCATGCAGGACTCTCACCATGTGTTGGTTGCTACCCGGTAGATCAGCTTCTCTCTTTCTGGCAGAGACATCAGGAATAGGGTCCACCTACATTTGAATCCTACTTTAAATAAGCCAAGTTGCTTTGAATGGTGTTTCATCTGTGCTTCAGGTGCAGCGTGGTGTGGTAAGGCATGTCGTTTTTGCTGCTGACCAGTCCAGTTTAATTCGTTGTGTGGTCTTCAATGTGTGTGTTCTGTCTGCAGTGGGCACACACACACACACACACACTTATGCAATGTAGCTTGATCTGCTGGCAAGTGCACATAAACACAAAACACACACACATCTCTTGACCACATGTTGTACCGAACAGTGATACAAACTAGAACCAGTGCAGCGCTGCAGGCTTACTGCAGGGTCATCCAGGGTCATCCGGGGTCATGAAGAGCAGGGTCATCAAGTCTGGTTAGAGCAGGTAGACAGGAGTGGTACAGGAAACACACACACACACACACACACACACACACAGCTGCTCTCAATTGGTGTCGAAGTACAGTTTTATCAGTGAGCTCCTTGATAAGCTCGCCTTGCACCAACAGTCAAGCAAACACACAAAATACACCCACGGACACAAATCGATCCTATTTGCTCGGACGTCCGCAGCACTGACAGTATCGCTATGGGTGAATTGACTCGGAGGTGAGAGGTCACAGTGCAGCCGTGACCCCGAGGAGGCACGCGGGGGTGATGTCATCAAGGCAAGCCAGCTGCATTCTGGGGGAAACCGGATAGAGACACGCTGCTGTGATTAGAGATAAAGCAGTTTACGGTTGGAAGACGCCAACAGCTACACATTCCACCACTGGCTCCCATGGTGTGACCCCCACTCATACACACCCATACACACACACTCATAACACACACTCATACACACACACACCCTTCCAAAGATTCATTCACCCTGAGTCATGGAGCTCCAAGAGAGAACCATCCAACCCCACGTTATCCTGCAGCTTACTCACTGTGTACTGTGTACATGTGTAACGTCCTGTCTGCCTCCACTCACTTTACTACACTGTTGTAAACTCCACCTGGTTCCCCCTTTTCTCTCCTCCTCTCACTCCCTCTTTCTTCTCCCCCCTTATTCCCCCTCTCTTCCAGACCCCCCCCCCCCCCCCCCCCCCACCATCTCTCACTACTGTTCCCACTCCTGTTCCCTGCTAATTGTCTTCTTCCTCAAGCTGTCAGGAAGCATTATAGCCCAATGTTCTCACACAGCCAAAGTACAGCAGGAGACTATTTTCTCCCCCCCTCCGCCCGACTCCCCCTCTCCACCCTAAGAAAACCATGAAAGAGGGGGGAGCAGGCTGTGAGTGGCAGAGCGTGCTGTGGAGGAAATGGGGATTTATGTAGCTGCGAGGAGACGGCCTCTAATGTTATTGCTCCGTGTCACTCCGCGTACTGCACAGTCACTGTGGGTGCACACACACACACACACACACACACACACGCACACGCACACACACACACGGGCTAGCTTTATAACAAGAAGGGGATTGAAGGAGATAAAAAACAAGGTTTATTGCAAGAAAGCAACTAAAAGAAAGAGGGAGAGAGAGGCTTTATGTATTCCAAGCAGTGAAGGATTTTAAACTCCTATCCATCACCCCTCCTGTCTCCTGTTGGAATGAAGGGATGAGTCACACACACACACACACACACACACACACACACACACACACAGTGTTTGTGCTGTGTCTGCGTGTCTGTGTGTGCTTGGGTGGAGCTGCGCAGGGCGGGTGAGTTATTTCTCTTCTCTGAACTCGATTACAGAGCGTGTGTCTGGGTGTGTGTGAGAGGGAGGGAGGGAGGGAGGGAGGGAGGGAGGCGGCTTGTGGACCGGCTCTGTTTATGCCAGGCTAAAAATACAGGGCACACACACACACACACACACAGACATTAACAAACCAAGTTTATTTTTTCTCCCTGTTTCTCACTCGCTCTCGTCTAATCTGATATTCCATCCACGTGACTGTGTGTGTGTGTGCGTGTGTGTGTGTGTGTGTGTGTGTGTGTGTGTGTGTGTGTGTGTGTGTGTGTGAGGGAGAGAGACTGACTTCGTGCCAGGTCATGCAGAGAGCTTCATCTGTTGCTGTAGAGGACAACAGAGAGGAGAGCAGACACTCTCATCCCCTCACATACCCATAACAGGAGCACCCATGCCATTAGATTCAGGTCTCCACTACATTCTCATATCATTTCCCTTTATCTGTATTTAAGTATGAGTATAAAAGAATTGCTGCCCTGCCCTTGATTTGGTTGTTATGTTTAGGTTTCCCCATATTGACAGTGGGGAAATCCTGTCTGCAGGACCATACTACTGTAACCGCAGCCATTATCTGATGAAAGTCCATTCACTCTCTGATCCCCGACTATATTCACTATGACTCACCTATCACCTATCACTTGCGTAACTGGTCGTCATCTAGTTGTTTCATTCAACCAGTATATGAATTTGTCATAACAGATATTAAACAAATACTAATATGCCCAATCGTTCTGCCACCAACTGGAGATACTCAGTATATACAGTCCTCGTTAGAACAACAACTGCTGGCTGATCGTAAGAATAAGCACTCCCACACACACACACAACACAACACAGCACACACACACACACACACACTCTTTGGCCTTCCACATCAGTTCCTCCCTGTCAGAGGCAGCTCATTACTGGCAGAATCTGGCCTTCACACTGAGCCAACCTGCTCTGCTATGCAGTGTTTTTACACTGGCACCAAAATGTCAGCTCACTAAAAGCATCTGTGCTCCCCTCCTCCCGCTGAGAGAGAGAGAGAGAGAGAGAGAGGAGAGAGGGAGAGAGGCAGAAGGAGGGAGAAGTGTAAGAGAAAGGGGTAAAAAAGAAAGCAAATGTAGTTACAGTCAAAGGCAGGAGAGGAATCGGCAGAGGAGGGGGGTAGATGGCAAGGACGTTAAAAAGAGCGAGGGCAAGCTGTTTGCCGGAGGACGGGTGGAAGCTTCACAGTATGAAAGAGTCGCATGTACTTCCTGTCAGCTGTGTGTGTGTGTGACGGCGCCTCAGAGCCACCTATCGTTCCTAACTCCATTCGCGGTGATCAGGGACCGATGATTAAGTATTAATTGTTTCTGTTTGCTGTCTCTAAATATGCCCACACAGCGGAGTTAAAACACACCGAGCTTCACACCGATGTTGTTTTGATGCTCTGGAGGAGAGGAGGAGGGGGGAGGAGAGGAGCGGTACACTACGTTACACCCACACAGCGAGAGTGATACTCACAACAGCGATGCTTCCTGCTCCATACAGGCAGCACTGATGCACTGCTGTGTAAATATAGCACGCACTCAAATCCCCGTTGCTTGTTCTCACGTATAATTCATGTTCTTAACAAACGTTCGTCTTCAACATTATTACTCAACCCAGTTAGAGGTGCATCATAATAGTGACTGGTGTGTGGGAGGCTGAAGACACCGTGGTCTGTCTGTCTGTCTGCCTGTCTGTCTCTCTCCAGTCGATAATCTGGGTCCTGGATGTACTCGGTGCTGATTTGGGCTGCTGCCATGTAATCTGATTCCCTTGGTTAGATAATCACAGTGGTGTTTTTTTTTGTTTTTTTTAAATGTTTTTTATGTGGAAGAACAAAGAACGTTTGTGATGAATGTTTGTCATTGGACGAGCTCAGTAACATCATTTTAGCGTCGAGGGTTACAGTATGCTGTACACTGAGTAGTGTCAGATGGTGTTTTCTATTTCAGTGCAGACAAAGAAGTGCTGTCTGTCTGTCTGTCTGTCTGTCTGTCTGTCTGTCTCGGTATCCACCTGTGGCTTTAGTCAGATTGTAACCTTGGCAACTGTGTGAAGGTCAGCAGGGAGTCGGAGTGTCTTTTGACTGACTGCTGCCATGGTGACGGAGGAGAGAGCGGCGTTGGTGGGGCTTATCATATCAAAGCATGGCTTTTGTACATCAAAGTTTCTCTCTGCTCCTGTGTGTGTGTGTGTGTGTGTGTGTGTGTGTGTGTGTGTGTGTGTGTGTGTGTGTGTGTGTGTGTGTGTGTGTGTGTGTGTATGTGTGTATGCGAGAGAGAAAGTCAGTGATGTATTAGTATTCAATAAGTGTCAGTCTTCAGGGTCTTTGAAGTTGTAAAACCTTGATGCCAGGACTAGAGGTGTGAACATCGACTAAATACTGAAGTGTATTGGCTTCACTTTTGATCTGGTTAACTCACGGAGCAACTCAGTCTCCCTCTATAGTTAAGAGTTGGTACCAGCCACAGTGCTGGTACCAACAGGACGGTTCTGATGTGTTTGAGCAGTGCAGTCCAGAAATGTCCATTAACAAGTACTTTATTTTCACATTCAGCCTTAAAATCTTATTTTTCTTCATTAAAACAAGTGGAAAATGCAGCCAAAGACAAGTGTCAACATCTTGAAACAAGGTGGAAGAAGACACATGATTCAAGAAAATGATTAAATTAAATTGGAAACAAATGAAATTGTCTCTAGCAGATATTTTGTTTGTTATAAGAATAATAAGGTTTTAATATTAGATAAATGACTTGTTAAAATGGTTTCCCAGCTAGATGGCTTCCAAGGTAAGAAACACAACTTTATCTGGAGCCCAGCTCAATGTCCTGCACATATTATTAGATAGTATAGTAAGTATAACAGGAGAGGCGCTGCTCCAATCTGCACCAGGCAGACCAAAGCAAGTGATGTGCCGACCTGAGCAGAGAGATCAGAGCAGAGAGATCAGAGCAGAGAGATCAGAGCAGGGAGCTCATCGATCCACTTCCAGGTCATTAAACCCAAGAGTGGGCTTATCGGGAAAGATAGCGTCACCCAACCGAGATCAATATCAGATAGAGAGATCTGGCCGGAGAGGAGGGATGTGATGAGAGGAGAGGAACTCACCAAAAATGGGAGGTGAAGCAGATGTGTGATTTAATTGTATCACCATGTCACATTCTCCACATTCTCACACAAAGCTGCTGCACAGCTCGGTCGGGAGGGTCGATAGTGCAGCAAAGAGACTTCTCTGGCGGGATTTTACAAGACCCAAACAAGCATGAAATGAAATGTAGAGACGTTCAGATACAGGAAGGATGTTTACATCGAACACGACAGAAAGATGAGGGGGACAAAGAAATGGACTCGCAAAAAGAAACGATAGAGGGAGGGATGGAGGGTGGAGAATGGAGAGATTATCCCGGTAGGGTGGATTATAGACCAGCCATCTGCCACGACGGGATTATAATCCTGCACAGAGACGGGCACAGAAAGAGGGGAGCTGTACACGCCGCGCAACGCCCACATACTTTCACACAATAAGACTGGTAGTACTTTTGATCAGATAACGCCATGTTGGTTTCACCTGTAGAGGCCATAGGCAGTCATCTGTTTACATGGAGTTGCATTGAGTTGTGAGACTTTTCATAGAGACTGAAAGAGGTTTTGGAGTGAGTCAGTGCTCCCTCCCTCCCTCCCTCCCTCTCTCTCTCTCTCTCTGTCTGGCATGACTCTACCTCAGTGCTCTTGCTCTGTTCAACAAGCACAAGCACCCTCCCCCGCCTCCCAGCCCTCCCTCACCCCGTCCTCTCTCCCCTCCCTCTCACTGTCCTCTCTCCCTATTGGCCAGCTCTGCCTGCACTCAGCCCCCACCGGCCCCTCCCCCCTTTCCGTCGGAGCCAGACAGAGAGAGAGAGGCGACCCGCGAAGGTACTCTCCCTTTCACTGGTCCAACCCCCCCCCCCAACCCTCTCACTCTCACACCCCTCCTCTGGGTCTATCGCTCCCCTCCCTCTCGGGCTTTTGGGGAAGAAGCGATCAGACCCTGCCCTTCTCTCTGAGAAAACAGACGAGAAAACGAGAGGTGGAAACAGGCGGGTGAAGACAGAACTGACTGACAAGGAGAGGCAGGCAGCAGCAGCAGTAGCAGTGTTGATTGAGTAGACCGGATCGAGGACTGGGCGGGATCTGGTACCCCCCCTTCTCTTCTCCGATCCCCCCCTCCTGGAATACCGCTGCAGGACTGGGAATCCTATCCCGCTCCCTTCCTCTCTCCTGTTTCCCCCCCCAGCTCAGCCGGCTCTAGGATGCTGTGAAGGATGGTCCACCAGGAGAATTGTTCTTACCAGGTAACACCGAGGTTTCTCAAGGCGAGATGACACAACATGTGATATGGATTCTGTGATTTGGCTTCCAAGTATGTGTTGATTTGGGGGTTTTAGCTGACATGCTTCAGTGGATCTGGTGTTTGTTTTCATCACGAAGCCTTAAATGTCATATTGAAACTGGGGCATTGCGTGCTCGGTGTAGTGTGTGTGTGTGTGTGTGTGTGTGTCGTGGCTGATAGTCGGACCCGTGTGGGTATTGTTGCCGTGTCTTTTATGTTACGTGATTGTGTTGTGAATCTGATGACTGGCCGGTTGCTAAGAGAGCACTTGACTCAGGGGAATAATGTCCTGCCTCCCCTCCGCCGCCCCCTCGGCCCAGCCTCATCAATCCATGTCAAGGAGGGGACGAGGTGTGTCTTGTGTACTGGGAGTATAATGATTGGACTCTCTGTGTGTGTGTGTGTGTGTGTGTGTGTGTGTGTGTGTTGTGTGTCGCTGCTGTCTGTGTGATCTTTTCTCCACACCTGTAAACAACGCAACAATAAACATGTGGAAGGCTAGGGAGTGTGAGTGTGTGTGTTTGTGTGATCTGTGGCAAAGGAGTCATATTTAGACACAGAATGTAAGTGTTGACTTGAAAGTGTAGGTGTGTGTGTGCATGTGTGTGTGTGTGTGTGTGCGCGTGGGTGTTTCTGACATGTGACAAGTGTCCCAGTTTATCTAATGAGGAATGGGAGGATCGGAGCAGTTCTGATTAAAGGAGAGCAGCACATCACATCTGTACATACACACCAACACAGCCAGGGAGGAAAAAGCCTGCAATGCAGTGGCAATGGAGCGAGGGAAAGAGCGGTAGAGAGGTAGATGAAAGGCAAAAAAGAAATGAGTTGACGTTAGAGAGAGAGGGGGGGGGGGGGAGGATTTTGACGGGGAGAGATGGAAGGCAGGGTTGTAGGTGAGGTGAGTTACGGATGAGCTGCAGAGGAAGTGATGTAACGCAGCGTTGGGTCCTGAAGAGACGGGTGGGCCTGGTGACCTCAGTGTAGCCCAAATACTGTCCTGCATCCATTAGGGCCTCTTGGGGTTTAAGGGAACAGTGTGTTGGCTGCTGGTCGGATGCTAACACTCGGCGCTGCTCACCTGATCAGCATTAGCAACATTTATAAAAGCTGATTCCCTTTCAGTTCAGGATACTTAATGCTTGAGACTAGACCCGGGAATGGGTACCGCCAGGTCTCTGATTGGGGATGGTTGCTATTGAAAAGCAGCAGACAAAACAGCATATGTTATAATCCTGCATGTGGTGTTCATATTTGTGTGTGTGTGTGTGCGTGCGTGTGTGTGTGTGTGTTTGAGGGAATAGTTGTGTAATGGGATAAGGATTTCCTGCCATGTTTGCTGGTAGATGAAAGCTAGATGGAGCGATAGAGAGATGATGGCAGGCTGGAGAGGAACAACAGAATATCTCGGCTACGGGCGGAGAGACGGCAGATGAAAGGCAAAGATGAAACGGTAGAAAAGTAGAAGAAGTTTAAAAGAAGGTTAAAGAAGAAGGTTAAAAGAGACGGACGGGAGTGGCGGATTGAGATGATGCATGACAACCGGGAGAATGGAAAGGAAATATACATTGGTTAAATCTAGAGAGAAGGGGGGGGAAAAAAGTTTATTGATGGAGGGGGGGGGGGAGAGAAGAAGGGTGCAGGTAATAAAGGGTGAGAGAGGAGAGAGAGAGAGATGGAGCGAATGAGAGAAAGAATGAGAGAGCGGTGAGCGGAACAGAGGGTTCAGGCTCTGATGACAGCAACTCTCTAGAGGCCCCTCAATTAGACTGGTAACCTGGCAACCAACGGGCAGACAGCGCCCCTTACACACACACACACACACACACACACACACACACACAAACACAACACACACCGAGGGATGGAAAGAGCAGAAGTGATCAGGGGAAAGGAATGGAGGAATAGAAGAGGTAAGAGGGTTAAAGGGGTAAAAAAAAAAAGACAGGGTGGTAGATGGATCAAAGGATTCAAAAAGGAGGGAGAGGAGGGGGAGAGGAGGGGGAGAGGAGCGGGGGAGGAGGGGGGAGAAGACTGTTGTCCCTTGTATCTCTGTCTCCGGGGACCGTCTGTGTCTCGGGGCGCTCTCAGTGTTGTTGTTTTCCTCGGTGAATGAAGGTGTGGTCCTCCTCTCTCCTCTCTTGGGCTGTTGATGGGTGATGATGATGATGTCGGAGGCCAGGTGGAAAGGGAAGAGGAGAGAGGAGGAAAGGAAAGGAAAGGAAACATGGAAAGCAACTGTCCTTCCCTGTTGTTTCAGCTAGTAACCTTTGAGGGAAGCTCCCAAACCATCAGCCAAACAGGTCACAGGCTGACCCCGGGAAACCAATCAGCTGACCGGTTGACCCGCGCTCCGACCAATAAGAGCCATCAATTAATCCATGTCAGGAAGTGTAGGTAGATAATAAACCCCAGCTGAACATTTCTTCTCATCGTCTGCTACAGCCGTCTCCTTCATTTTAACACGGCGCTCCCTTTAAGTAACCGCTTATATATTTTAAACGTATTTCTTTAGAGGCTCGGGTCTCAAAATGTCCTCCGATTCCTGGATTTTTCATACTCCTTATGAATCTGTAAATCCGGTGGGGCCATATTGCCGTCAGCAGCAGGGTGAAGGGTGATGGGGAGATTTATCAGCCTGGTCACAGTGAGCCATCCTGGGCCCTAGGAAGACTGTCAGCTCGCCAAGGTCCCAGCAGCTCTGATTGAATCATCACACCGTCTCTGTGTGTGTGTGTGTGTGTGCGAGTGCATTTGTGCTATGCATATGTGGCTACAAGTACATGCCGTTTTTTTCGAGCTGGAATGAAAGAGTAGTTGAAGGAGAGAGCTCCAGTAACAGGATCCGTGGTGTGGCCTGATGCATTATTAATGGGGGGCAGCAGTACAGTAGATATCATGATGGATGACACGTTCACCCTGTTTACAGAGGAAGACTTCCTGCATCACGCTAGAGCACTAACAGGTAGATGTGTAGCGATGAAAGTGTTCACGCCATCACTCATGTCTGTGTCACATTGACACCCAGACTTAACTCCACCCCTCTCTGATGTAGATCTGCGTGTGTGTGTGTGTGTGTGTGTGTGTGAGTTAGCAGACTTCCCGACGGGCCGCCCCCGTGCTCCTTTCCCAGCCCAATTTGTTTGGAACACGGAGCATCGCCATGGAGAAATTCTTGCCGCGTTGCCATGGTAGCCGCCCCCGTTCTTTTCCTCCTCTTCCTAAAATAAGAACAGAGTCTCGAGTATTTCTTTCGTACGTGTTTGTAACTGTGATGTGGTGTCAGTATGTGACAGACGTGCACACGCAGACATCACATAAATCACTCGTAAACAAGCTAAAAGCCAAACTGATGGAAACAAGCACACGCTCGCAAATGTAGGTGCAGTCATGCACACACATGTGCATACGCGCACTAACACACACACACACACACACACACACACACACATTGCCATTGGACTTGGATCCCAGGCTCGCAGGAGGTGCCAGGAACCCACTCTCCCACAGTCACCCTCTGTTCACTTGGAACAATGAGCCGTTTTCTCTCTCGCTCTCGCTCTGTCAGCTGACCTGACCATTAATCTGCTGCCTAGATCACTGACATTAACCTGTGGTTGTCTGTCTGTCTGTCTGTGTGTGTGTGCGTGTGCGTGCCTGCCTGCCTATGTCCAAAATATATAGAAATAATCCTCAGCAGGGATGGACACTTTTACAGAAACATGGTCTTATGTCAACATCTTTAGAAAAATGGTTGATCATGAAGTTTGGAGTGTAGATCTTTTGGGGGCTGTGATGTGGAGTATTTTGTGCGTAGCGTCCTGAGCAGGGCTGCTGGTGTAGAAGACCTCTCCATATGGATACGTGGATATTTGTGTGTATTGTTTAGGTATATCAAAACGTGCACTGGTATATGTGTTATGTATGAGACTTGATGACATGATGACAAAAGAAGAAAGCATCCTCATCAAAGAGGTGTTTGCCCTTGAGCTGTGATTGAAGCTGTGTGTGTGTGTGTGTGTGTGTGTGTGTGTGTGTGTGTGTGTGTGTGTGTGTGTGTGTGTGTGTGTGTGTGTGTGTGTGTGTGTGTGTGTGTGTGTGTGTGTGTGTGTGTGTGTGTGTGTGTGTGTGTGTGTGTTTCCCCCTGTCCTGTTTGAATCAGCAGTGACTTCACCTCCACTATGAAGTCAGCCTCAGTAATGAACCAGAGAACCAGAGGGGTGGACTCTGCCCCGCCCTGTAGCCCCAAACAGGCCACTCTCTCTGGGCTACGGCACAGCCCACACCAAGGCTAATGTGTGCGGATGTTTATGCCTATTGGTTGGTGTGTGTGTGTGTGTGTGTGTGTGTGTTCACTGCCTGTATTGTCCCCAGCAGCAGTCCTGTGTGGGCGGATTCAGGAGACAGATAATTCATTCTACTCGACCCATAATCCTTAGGGATCAACACTGAATCAAACCCACTTCCTATTTTCTCATTCAGCCCTTCTGTGTTTGTGTGCGTGTGTGTGCGTGTGTGTGTGTGTGTGTGTGTGTGTGCGCGTGTGTGTGTGGCATGCATGTTGGGATGTGCTTTGATGTTATCATGCAGATGCGTTATTCCACAAGCGTTGGCATCTCTCAGCGCTTCAAAGCTTCAAAGGGAATTCACACTGTTTCATGCTGGCGTTTAGAAGCTCATATTATTAGTCTACTCCTCTCTCTCTCTCTCTCTCTCTCTCTCTCTCTCTCTCTCTCTCTCTCTCTCTCTCTCTCTCTCTCTCTCTCTCTCTCTCTCTCTCTATCAGCAGAGGAACCGATGAGACAGTGTGTGACTCATATTCATCAATATCACTTGGTATGCTCTCCCATCTTTCCCCGTCTAATCTCTCCTTTACTCCTTTGTCCTTGGCTGGCTATTTCATTTCTCATCTGATCTTCCTTTCTTCTTCCCGTTACATCTCGGACTCCTGAGTGTGATTCATCCTCAGAATCAGTCTGCAGGTGAACGGACGCTTCAAAGGGGGAGAAAAAAAACAGGACAAAACTTTGACCAGGTCTTACACCCATTTACACGGCTAGGGTAAAACCCTCCTATCTGTCAGAGGCCTACTAAGA
>JAXDDW010000107.1:600000-742500 GCA_034670385.1 Hoplostethus mediterraneus
AGAGAGAGAGAGAGAGAGAGAGAGAGGGAGAGAGAGAGAGAGAGAGAGAGATGGCTCTTTATTGTCCCGAGGGGAAATTGCAGTTATGCAGCAGAACAAAGCAAGAGAGAAGCAAACATCACTATACAAGTTTAAGGATAAAGGTTGTATCAAAAAATTAAAAAAAATATCTAAAAAAAATCCAAAGAAAATACAAAAATACAAAGAAAAAAATGTACAAGGTAGTATGAGAAATAATAACTTTTAAAGCAATTTACAGTTGTGCAATTTGGTCGAGGTGTGTGTGCGTGTGTGCGTGTGCGTGCGTGTGCATGCGTGTACGTGTGTGTGTGTGTCATGTACCGGTGTCACAATAGACTGAACTGCAGCTCAGGCCTGCTGGTCAGACCGGGGACAGTTACTTGACTGACAGGTGGGTGGTAGCGGTGGTGCTCAGGGTTGAGTGACGTGTGGAAGTGTTGATGAGTGGGTGGCGCTCCACAACACTGCTGCTGCTGCTGCTGCTGCTGGGCCTGTGGAGCGATATGAATTGGACCTCTCAAGTGTGTTCAACTTGACTCCCCAGGCTCTCTTGTCAAACACACACGTGCACACACACACACACACACACACGATGGAGCGAAGCCAATCCCCCCCCCCCCGCCTCCTCTTGCGTGCCAGTGTGTGTGCTGGCAGTGCCAAGTGTGTCTCGCGGGCTCTTGTGTGGAGTGGGATTATGGTAATTTGTCCTTGGTGAAGGCACTCTCTCACCGGAGCCAACACACAGTCGGCGGGAGAGACGGGCAGAGAGGAGGAGGAGGGAGGAGGAGGAGGAGGAGGAGGAGGAGGAGGAGGAGGAGGAGGAGGAGGGAGGAGTTGGGAAGGGAAAATAAAAATCAGTGTGAGAGAGGTGAAGGAGTAACGAGAGAACGAGCTGAAGAGAGGTAGAGGAAGGAAGTGGAGATGGAAAGAGACGGCTGGGGTGGGATTGGTGAGGCTCAATCACATCAGTAAAGAAGAAGGGTGAGGGTGTGAGGGAGGGGGACAGATGAGAGTGGGGAGGAAATGAAGGAGAAGAAAGATGGGGGTTTGCGTGGGAAGAGAGCGATAACATGGAGGGAGAGGTCACGAGGCCATCAGCATCTCTTTCCCCTCTCATCACCTCTCCTCTCCTAAACTCTCTCTCCTCCTCTGCCCCTCTTTTCTCAACCCTTTCTCTCCCCCCTCCTCTCTCCTTCAGCGTGAAAGGCCTGCCGTTTTCTTTTCTGCGCAGAGGAGGAGGAGGAGGAGGAGGAGGAGGAGGAGCGCTGCAGTATTAGGCTGCCTGACTGTGTGTGACAGACTGAAAGCCTATTGTGGCGTTCTCTCAGTGGCACAGGGAGAGGGGTCAATATTTCCCCCCAAACATGGTCTCAAAGACCCCCCTGTTTTGACCGGAGACATCGGCCTTGCACAGAGCATACCGCAGAAACACGAGCACGACAGCAGCACGAGGGAGAAGAGCTTCAAGACGAGAGAACAATTACACTTCCCTTTTTTGATGAGAAAAATGTGTGTGTGTGTGTGTCGCTCATTAGTCGTGTGCACCTCGGTGGGATGTTTACCAGCTATCAGCCCAGACGAGGCGTCCTGATGGGATGAGTGTGTTTGAGCGCGTGTGAAGCGCTGCCAAGGACCGGAGCAGCGCTGAGTTAGGAATTCTGGATTTGGGAAACGGGCCAAGTGAGAGCTGCAGCACCGGAGCAGTGAAACGGCTGAAACAGGTCTTTACCAGAAAGAGCCTCAATATGAAGCCTATAGGCCTGTGTGTGTGTGTGTGTGTGTGTGTGTGTGTGTTTGTGTGTGTCTGTCTCTGTCTGTTTGAGCTACTGGCCCTTCTCTCCGCTTGTTCTCTGGAACAGCAGCACCACCTGCTGGTGAATGTTGGCATCGTCAACACGCAGGGCTTCCTTACTTAAATCTTTCACACTTGGTTTTCGGTTCATCGGCTGACTCCACACTTTGTGCTGGAGCTCGTTATGACGACACCGAACCTCTTACTGGCTGGCTGGCTGCTATTAATAAACTTTGTCCCGTGATTAGGAGTGTCGGGGAACAATGCTTGTACACATACTGCAGGTGATTTTTTTTTTTGATTTTTTTTTAGGTGCTGCTGTGTGGCACGGTTGTACGTATCTATACCACCTATCGAAGTACTTTATGTGTCAGGGGGAAAAAATGAGGAAAAGTCCCTGTGACAGCAAGCATCCACTTTGCTGCAGCATCTTCTGACCAGCTCGAAGGGAGTTGTCCAGTAGCTGACCCTGTGCTTTTATCTCCCTGTGAAATGTCTCTTTTAGGGATCAATACAGCGTCACACACAGAAACTATGAAACAGAGAAAGCATGTCAACGAGATAATAGAAAACGCATCCTTAACTGGTTTGTCTCCCGTTTGTGTGTGCAGGCCCAAAAGAATGAGAGGGAGTCCATTAGGCAGAAGCTGGCCCTGGGCAGTTTCTTCGACGATGGGCCAGGCATCTACACCAGCTGCAGCAAGAGTGGCAAGCCCAGCCTGTCCTCTCGGTAAGACTTGACTGAACGACACGACCACTTTCCTGACCGCACGAACACACAGCAACACTTTTTTACTGTTGTTGTTAAAAACCTTTCCTGTTATTTATTTTTTTTATTTTTTTTATTTTTTTTCCTCTCTCTTTAAGCTGTGCCTTGATTACCCACATATATATTTGTGGTTTCCTTGTGTGTGTATATGTGTGTGTGTGGAGATAATGTTTAGTGTTAAGTTGTGTTGTATGTTAGAAAAGAGGGTGCATATTATTATATTGTGTATACACGCTTAATTGTCTGGCCCTGTTAAACTCAATAAATATACTTTAAAAAAAGAAAATTAAAAAAAGCCTTTCCTACGCAGGACGACAGCAGTCATTTGAACTCGAAATAAAAATCTATATTATCTGTGCACAAACGCTAAGAGAGAAATGAAAGGATGTTAACACGGCTCATAGTCCTCCTGCTGTAATGGGGACCCGCGAAGAGGAACGTCACATCAGAAAGTAAGTGACAGACAGAGAGGAAGAGAGGCTGACAGGAAGGCACAGAGAGGATTTGTGCAGGGTGAACGGGCGAAGCGACATAACCAACTCACTTGTCACTTCCCAAAAAGACACACACCCACACACACACACACGAACCGCCCTCCTACACTGTACCTTACTGGAACTAGTTGCTCAATCATGTGCCCTTCTTAATATAGCAAGTTAAGTTAAATCCCGCATTGATCATTATTGGGAACTTGTCATCAATGCCTGATTTACTGGTCTGGGGAGGCCAGTCATGAGCATATGAGTGGCAGTACATGCACTACGTCTGCTCCTTGTTAGGAAAAGTGAGTGAATGCTTAAAGGGTAATTCCGGGATTTTTCAACCTGGCCTCTATATCCACAAAATTGCTTACCATACCTTTAAGTAGATCCCAAAAGTTTCGGAGTTGCTCCGGTCGAGGAAGAAGACGGTTGTTTTACACGATCCTCTTCTTGCAACGAGTGAATCCTCGTTTCGCGACTGCCGGTTGAGCCGATCGACCGGAGAAACTCAGAAACGTTTGGGATCTACTTAAAGGTATGGTAAGCAATTTTGTGGATATAGAGGCCAGGTTGAAAAATCCCGGAATTACCCTTTAAGCAGCTCCCTCACACTAAAAGTTACTACTTGGAAGATAAAAAATCGACCACTCAAGGTTTGATTGAATGGAGACTGATTGGATCTATGCTGTGTAATCGATCACCTCTCTTTGTAATTACTGCATAAGCAGATTATTGATTCACAGCGGGTCAGATCCACATCTAGCAGGATTCAGCTCCTCTGAGGCTCAAAACACACACACACACACACACACACACACCCAAATCCCAGGTCAGATTGGATCAGACCTACCAGATGCATCCACCTGGATCGATCCATATTGGAGACAGGAGGGGAGATGATTAGAAACACAAGCCCTGATTAAATCTTTCCTAGGCCAGCACTATTCTCTGGAGAGAGCTGGAGGTGAGGGGGGACAGTAGATGTATTTCCTCTTAACACTTTATAGTATGTGTGCAGTACACACACACACACACACACACACACACACGTACTATACGGCAGCTCTGTCGGACTCTTCTCAGGTCAGTTGTGCAGTAGCGTTGTTGATGACGGAGACTCTACCGGCATTTACGATGGACTAACTTATCTCTCTCTCTGTTCTCTCTCTCTCTCTCTCTCTCTCTCTCTCTCTCTCTCTGTCTCTCTCTCACCATCTCCCCAGGCTGCAGTCCGGGATGAACCTGCAGATCTGTTTTGTCAATGACAGCGGCAGCGACAAGGACAGCGATGCAGACGACAGCAAGACAGAGACCAGTCTGGACACGCCTCTGTCTCCCATGGTATACACTACTGATGCACACACACACACACACACACACACACACACACACATGTAGTCGTAGTATTTCTCCCAAGTGTGCAGGAAGGAAAGAAACGAAACTGTAGTGTATTTTTGTGTACCAACAAAGCTTATGATTAAGTATTAAAGATTAATTTCTATATGTCAAGGTAATTATCAATATATTCCTAATTCATATTGAAAGAATATTAATATTGGGAGAATATTAATATCATGGTGTTCATATTGGGAAAGTATTTGGGTTACGATAAAAACAAGTTGCGAAATGGTCAGACATTGTTATTGTTCAGACTTGAAGAGTCAAGTCATTGAATTTCACATGATATCGTATGCAGGATTCACAGAATATCAATCTGAGATTCACAGTGTAAGTGGCGGGATGTGTGTGTGATCACGATCGTGATAGAGGGAGGACGAGAGAAAGCGAGAGGAAGGGGGAGGAAGGGGGAGATACACATCAGAGCGATAGCTGTCAGTTAGTGGGTGTATGAATCTCTTTGTTCACGTTTTCTGGCTTGTTAACCAAACCACCGGCAGCAAATGAGAGGTGAATTGGAATCCACTTGCTATGGCTACGGATGACTGGCTGCATTAACCCCCTGTCAGCCTGAGACACAGGAGAGAGAGACAGAGAGACAGAGAGAGAGAGAGAGAGAGAGAGTTGCCCCTTCCACCTTCCTCAACGATTCCTTCTTTTCTCCCCCATTTCCTGTCCTGCTCACTTGTTCTTTCCCCCTCCATCCCTCCACCACCACCACCTCCTCCTCCCTGCAGTCCAAGCAGAGTTCGTCCTACTCGGACAGGGACACCACGGAGGACGACTCGGAGTCTCTGGAGGACATGGACTTCTTGAGTCGACAGAAGAAGCTGCAGGCGGAGGCCAAGTTGGCCCTGGCTATGGCCAAGCCCATGGCCAAGATGCAGGTGGAGGTGGAGAAACAGAATCGCAAGAAGTCCCCTGTGGCTGACCTGGTAAGTACCAGACTTCTGCTGCTGCTGTCAGATTGATGGCGTCCTGCAACACACCCATGGAGTCTGTGTCAGAAAATGAGGAAGCCTTGGCTAAGTGACTGTGTTTACATTTTTCCCATCAAGCTTTTCCTACATGTGGGGGGGCTGAGGTCACTTTCAAATACAACAAAAAAGAATTGGTAATTGAATGATCAGGATTTGTAATTGAAGGAGCATTATGTAATCTATGATTTTATCGACCTCTATCAGCGACCAAGGAATTGCAACAATCTTGCCAGGCCTCAGACACAGCTTACAAGATGTCACAAAAAAGTCACAAAATCACAATAAAGACGAGTAAACTATTAAAACTAGTAGTAATAATAATACTGCTCTGCTTGAGAACAAAGGGTTTTGCTCGCTCGTAGCACCGCCCCCCATCTGAAGGTGGGGTGAAGGGGGGACATCCAATGGGCACAGAGCTTTTGTTCCAAAATGGAGCAGGAAGTGACTTTTGAAAGCCAGAAATCTCATCCGCTGGCAGCGTAATCGTCGAGTCGTCGGTATTGATCGATAACCCTATCAAACCCCTTCAGATATATTATGGTCATTTCGTGCCAGGGGGCAGTAAAAATCCTACTTATTGCACCTTTAAGCTCTGGAGATGTCTCATGGTCTCAGACTCACGGTCAGGAGGACACAGTAAATCAGTGTTAGTGTTGGGTGGGTTGTCACTCAGTGCTCTGTGACTGTCTGGGGCAGAACCAGGAACAAACAGAAGATGAGGGCTGAACAAGTCCTACGGATGTCCCTCGCTTCCTCTGCCCCCATTCGGAGGGAGGAAGACGGGTCATCAACACGTTCATCATTATTTCATCCATTTCTATCTGCCTCACTGCCCCTTCAGCAGCACACACACACACACACACACACACACACTTCTACACACTCTGCCTCCACCTGGGCTGGCAGGCAGAACACTTTTACTTATTCAGGGCAGAGGGGGGGCGGCTCGGCCCGGCGCCTATCTATAATTCATACCCCCGGAAAGCATTGACTTGAGGTGTTTAGAGATGTAGCGGCGCTCAGCAGTCAGAAGACATCACCGTCACACCGGGAAGGAACGCAAGGCCAGGGTGGAGATTGCATTACGGGCCTAGAGCAGCCTACACTGTCCATAACACCACAGATGCACTGCACCAGGTTACTTGTGCTTTATTCCTTCCTTGAACAATCAGTCTGTCAGTTAGTTCAGTTCAGTTGCAAGTGTCCTACCCGTTCGTCAAGGGCAACGATTGGGAATTTGTGCCAGCGGTGTAAGCCTGTGTGCTCTCACAAACAAGAGGGGGGGAAGTGTGTGCATGTGTGTGTAGATTCATGACTACAATGTCTTTATTCAGTGTGTTCTTCCTCTTTCTAATTATATCTTGAGTCATTAGACAATGCTGGTACCGCAGGCTTGGAGGGTATTTTGTATTGTGACCCGGCCGGTGGTGCCACAGAAACTCACAGCAGTCAGGACAGACTAGCCTTTTGAATCAAGTGTACCAACCCCTGTCACATTTTTCGTCATCCCACCTCTCTCTCTCTGTCTGTGGCAAACCAGTGGCTTCCCACACCGTGACACTGAAACTGTGACACACAACAGAGTGGAATCCTGTAGCCTTTATCACAGTTGCATCAGTGCCAATGTGAAAGTGAAACGGGGGTGAGAAATTAGCAAGAAGAGCAGGCCAGCACAGCACACACACACACACACACACACACACACACACACACACACACACACACACACACACAGAAAAAAAAAGCAGGGGGTTAGAAGGTAACCGAAAGAATGAAGACCGGCCGGATTGTGGCATGGGAGGGGTGGAGGAGGGAAAAGCGAAGCAAATTCTCTGCCCATGAAAAAAAGCCCATAATGCTTTGTGTTTTGCTACGGGTGGTTACATCAGACTACGGAGCAGCTATTAGATGCACACACACACACACACACACACACACACACACACTCATACACATACGCACACACAAAGCAGGAGCGTGGGAGGAACTCGAATCCAGTTTGGAAATCTTTGAAGTGAATGTAGGAGGATCACAAAACTGACAAATGAAAAGCTTGGAACTATATTTGCTTGCAAACAGGTGCTTTTCAGCGGTGGACTCACACTCTGAACTCACATGTCTAAGCAAACCTCTCGTGGTTTCACAGCCTTACGACGTACGTGTTCATTGAAAAGTTTCTGTGAAGAAGGAGTGCCGTAAATGCTCACAGTGGGCGAGGAGTGACAATACTGGCCCCTGCTGGAGAGTTTAGACAGCACACTAACAGAGTCCATCAGCTGTTCGTTGCATGAGACAGTCTATCATTGTATTTGTAAGTAATCGTGTCTCTGTGTGTTCATTGGCAGCTTCCCCACATGCCTCACATCAGCGAGTGTCTAATGAAGAGAAGCCTGAAGCAAACAGACCTGAGAGATATGACCCTGGGGCAGCTCCAGGTCATAGTCAACGACCTGCACTCCCAGATTGAGAGTGAGTTGAACACACACACACACACACACACACACACACACACACACACAAACACAGTCACTGACCTCTTCTCTTACTCGCAGAAATGAGCAATAGAGAAAAAGGGGGGAAACACATAGTCGATGCTGACCCCGACCCTATGCAGTGGATGTGAAAGTACTTTTAGGTGTGAAAGCCACTTCACAGAACTGCACCAGTGCACTGCTTCCCCAGAGCTCTTACTGTCACCGTACCTTGAGGACCGTTGATCCTGGTACTGGGGTGTGAATAATTTCATTTAGTTCTACATAAAAAAAGGTTCCAAAATCCCCATGACTCCAAAAACCATCACCTCGTTTTTATCTGCAAAACAAACTTTCCCACTTTGCCCTCTGGTCAACTTTTTAACATTCTCTGGCATTGCTAAGGAATAGCACCGTAGCTGGAACTTCTGAAAACACAACACAACAATACCACTGTCAGTATTTACTCCTACATGCACAACGTGAAAACAAAAATGTCATGTGTCAAGGTGTTTTCCCATTTTAATCGCACAAAAATTAATTGTAGAAATGGCAGCATGTGGACATTTTAGAACAATATATTGGGCTGTTATTGACTTTGACTATAGTAACGTCCATCCGTCGGTGGGGGTCTCAATGAAATGCATGTTATGGGGTGTAGAGTGTTACTTACTCGCGGGTTTTCGCTAGTTTCCAGATTCTTTTCACACTCAAGCGTAGAGATGTCCTCCAGCCTGACGGTATTCTTTCACCTCGCCTCCAGGTCTGAATGAGGAGCTAGTACAGCTGCTGCTGATCCGGGATGAACTACACATGGAGCAGGATGCCATGCTGGTTGACATAGAGGACCTGACCAGGTAAGGAAGGACTTGCCAGGGAAACCTTGTGAAACCTACTCTCCCCCCATGCTCACTGGCTTCACCATTTTTCTTTCACTTAGGCGGTGTACTTTTCCCAGGCCTTTCCCACATCTAAGAAAGAGCCCCTTTTCTTTACAGTTTTTCTCAGTCACTTTCTCAGATCAGAATTGAAATTCTCAAAACTACTTGTTCAGCCTCCACATCATCTAGTCACTTGTGCACATCATAAAAGTAATTTCTCATTCTTTTGAACAAATTGCAAATGCTTTGGCACATTCATGCAAATGATTATGTACAACCGTCTGCTGTTTCCTACATTATCAATAGTTTATGTCATGTTGATCAAAATGTATTATATTGGTTCTCTGTTGAATAGTCTCACCCCCCAGAACATCGAGGCATTAGTTCATTGAATAAGTCATTACATGCAAAATGGTTGAACCAGTTGTCATAATCTGTCAAGCATATCAAGCATGTCAACCATTTCTATTAGACTTTTTTTGTAAATGTGTCCTGAATTGATGAATTGCTCTCAAGTGAATCTTGACTTTTTTTCTCAGTTGATTTGGCTCAATTCTCGAATTACAGTTGAAGTCGTCAAGACAATATTTTGTTGCACAGCAGAAAGAGCATTTCTCTTTGTTACCATTTGCAAATGTTTTAGCACATTTAAGCAAATGACTAACAGTTATGACAATTTGAACAATTATTGGTTGTATATGTCTTTTAAATTGATATATGCCATACAGAAAAACTGCAGCCTTGTGTATTTTCAATCATTGCCATCAAACCCTTCACCATAGTTTCCATCAGAGTAACTGTTCTATTGACAACATGGCTAAGCATTCTGACTATCTTGTTTGTACTCAACGACACAAGGACTTGTCATTCTGATGGACTGACATGTTCATTGACGTAAAGATTTACCTTTGATAGATGAACTGAGGATTTTGAGCAAGTTACGGGCTTTTGCAGGTAATTCATTGTGTGGTGCTGTTTGTACCAATTGTTTCGAGAGATGCGCTCACTGTTTTGCAAATCTTAAGGATGATTCGAGAAATGTACTAAAGCGACTGAAAAAAACTGTAAGCAACTGTCCATCTGTCACTCCAGTCTTACCGCCTGTTGTCTCTGTTTCTCAGGCATGCTGAGAGCCAGCAGAAACACATGGCTGAGAAGACCCCATCCAAATGAGATGGCCTGCCCCGCTCCACCCCAGCCCAAGCCAAACTAAGCCCCTGTTCCACCCTTGTCCAAACCAGACTTTTGCCCCCCACCTCTCCACCTCTGCCCCATGTCCATCCAAATCCCCACCCCCCCACCCCTTCCCTTGTTTTTCGCTCCTTGCTGCTTCCCCTTTCCCCCATGTCTACCTTCCTGTCCAACCCACTGGTTCCAGTGGTGGCAGCAGCACAGAAGAAGGCCACCCCTTTCATTTGCTTCTGTGGTTTATCCCAGCGCTAAGGACGGAGGAGCACTTCTTGCTTCCTGGGAGAAGAGGAAACTGATTGTGTGTTGTCATGGATACTGTCCCCAGCTTCCTGTGCAGTGATCGGCCTTGCTTCGCTATTGGTTCTTTTTAACTTTCTACATTCGCCACTAAATTATAACTGTCAGATACAAAGATTGTGGGAAAAAAAAAAAAATAATAGTGAAAAATTTAGTAGAAAGTCAGTCATGAGAAAAAAGAAACAACGTTGTATAAAAAACTATGAAAAACTAACTTCTTCAGACCATTTTAAGTTGGACGGTAATTTTAAAGTATTTCAAAGTCAACCTCTTTTTATTCTGCACAAATGGTAGTTTTCAACTGAGAAATGTTTATTTGAAGGTGCTAAAAGAGTGTAAAGGAAACATGCCTGCCTTGTAGTGGAGTCGTAGCTTTTGGTAATACGTTCACTCTAATTGCTCTTCAACATTTTGTGAATGTTGATTTTCTGACACAAGTCATTTTAAATGAATAAGTGTGTTAATATCGTTTTCATCCTATTGTATTCAGAAACTTTATTTGAGGGAAGAAATGTTTATGTACAGATATGTAAAATAAAGAATAAACTTTGTTTCATATAATGTTTGGTTTGTTGTGCAATATTTCCACGTTCTTGGTATCGTACAAAAATGGTTCACCTTTAAAATGAACTTCCTCTTTCTGATGAACTCATGAATGTGTAGTCACTGATCTGCAGTCAGCAGCAAGCAGAATGTGAAACATTATTCACATTTTCACTAAATGACTCATCTCACTAAATTGCCTCAGCACAGCTCTGTTTCTCTCCCTCTCTCTCTCTCTCAGAGGTTGGTTTGGCTCCAATGGGAACTCCAAATTAATTAGGGCCCCCCCTTTTAAAATGAGCATTAGTAACTCTCCTGTTACTATGAAACATGACAACATGGGGGGGGGCCCTTCACTAATGAGTAAAGTACCATTATTGGTAAATACACAATGAATGGTCATTTGGTGACTGTGGTTCATAAAAGCTCAAAATGTAGAGAAATGATCCCACCGCAATATTGATTCTAGTCATATATGACTGAAAGGTTTTGTGATGAGTGCCATGTTATTTTTTTCAAGAAATATTCACTAAGCAAACTCTTCTGGGAAGAAGTATCTGGGTGGCTCAGTTATGTCAGAACATTTATTTTTCAGACTGATTGTATGATTGTATATTCTGCTGGTGCAGCGGTGAGGGAGGGAGTGAAATGTCCTGAACAGAGAGACGGTGAAGTGGAGTGAAGTTGGATGTCTTGATTATTATTCCACTTTTTTAAATTCAATTTACGGATCCTACAGTTCATGCATGAGCACATGTCTGCACTACATGGCATACCTTCTCCCTGACACGGGATTATACTGTGAAACATTTTTATCGCTAATGCAATTTGTTCACCTCAACCAAGAACAGGGACGAGAGTGTTTCTTTCTTCTTTCTGCCTTCCCACTGTCTTAATAAAAAAGAAAAGGAACATGCAGCAAAATAGTTTATAGTTTTATGCCTCTATAAATGAATTCACTAGAAAGTATCCCCATTAGAGACTGTGAGAGTGATTATTCTAATCATAGGTGATATTTGTATACGTTGTATACTTTATTTACTCCAATTAGACAAATAGCCTAAACATCTAATTATCTCCAGTACTGCGTTACACCGCCGCCAATTCCCTGAACTTTCATTAAACCGGTATTAAGTAAATGCAATTATAAAAGCAATAAATGCTGGCAAACCGCAGATAGAGCAAAACGTTAATGCATCTGAGATAGTTTCGCAATTACATCATTTTTAAATTCACATCTTTCTCTCAAAACATGAAACAAGCATGACTTCCTTTTTTCCAGTTCCACCATTCATTCCACGTGTGCTCAAAGAGTCTCTGCAGAGCAGAAATTACAGTGACGCTTTAGTTTTCTTTTCGTTCACACACTGGTGAGGGAATCCCCCACTGGATGCTAGCACTATAAATCGCACCACGACAAGCCAGTAACACATTGCAACTGATTTACTGGCTCAATCAGAGATCTCTGTCTTATCTGAATGATGGCAAACTTTCATTGGTGTAAGTCAATACTGGGCCGAATGACACAGACTCAGTCAAAATGTCATGAGAAATAACCCGTAACCTTCTGGTTATATTGTGTTCTGTAGTGCGACTTTAGAAGAAGTATGTATTGATTGTTATTATTCTCTTGTCATGCAGACCTTAGCTGTGCGCTGCTGCTCGCCGTGTACTGGCGCACATCCATGGGAAGCCCGGTGCGCGCTCCGCTCAGTCTGAGCGCAGACAAGTGCGCACAATGCTCGTCGCTCTCCAAGGCGCTCCTGCAAAATATTAGAGAGCTCCTGGACAATGTGAGTACAATCTGGATATAACATACTAATCTCTATCTATCTATCTATTTATATATTTATCTATCCACCACACATACACAATTTCTGCTTTTGTAATACATTCTTACTGTTACTTGATATTGCAGGAGGACCTGTTTCATGCCGTCAGGTGTTCTGATTGTGATGTCGAGACCAATTCAAATGAGACCGTGCTGGCCTGCGCACCCATGCTGACACAGGTTACACTTTTTGATGTTTTTAATATGGTCAAATTATAAACCCCGAGACTGAAGCTCGGGGTTCAAGCTTTAATCTTTTGTCAGAATCGTTTCGCAAATTTGTAGGTAAATTCATCTTTGGTCCGTCAACGTAAAATGTTTTGTTTTTACCCTTTAGAATTCAAGTTGTACAATACAGAAGAATTCAAACTTCAGCGAGGTAAGCTTTTGTTAAAAATTCCCTTCCTAAATGCTCTTTAGATTTATCAGACATAAAACCTAGATTACATCATAGATTATGCTACCAGTATCTATTTTACTGAATTAAAAACGTTTTTCTTAACATTTTTTGTTGATCTGCTATTCTGTAAGGATATTAGGATACTAGGATATTTTACACTACACACTCATTCACTCACTCACTCTATTGGCAATTGCAAAGTTGTTTTGTGACAGACAGATGATTGACAGCACATCTCTCTTGTTTCTCTCCAGGGTGAATGCCTGGGGAACATCATGAAAGATCTGGCACACTATGGCGCTGTTCTTCAGTCCTACCTCGGTGTACCCACACGGACTGGACTAAGTGTTGCGGGAAAAACAGCACTACTTGAACCAACAATGGAAATTATACAGAGTCTGCTGAAGGTGTGTTAATGTGTGTGTGCCTGTGTGGGAAGGGTGAGAAGACAGAAACAGTGAGAGAGAATCTCCTGGGAAATAACATTTTCAAGTTGCCTCACTAAATCTTTCTTGGTTTACACAGAACTGTTCCCTGGTGCCAACTGAAGAGAAAGATTCCTCAAAGGTATTTTTTTTCTATTCCTTGTTTTTGTTCGTTCCCTATTTACTCCTTATCACTCAGTTTGTAAGTTGGCAAACAAGAAAAAAAATAGTAAAAATAAGTGCAGCTATCTAATGTAAAATCCTTGTCAATTGCCGATATTGCTTGCCAATAGCATGTGTTGATCAGATGATCAGGTCTTCATTAGCTCATCCATCTCTATCCATGTTGTGGCCTTTCCTGTTGCCCTTTTAGGAAAACACCTCCGCGATGTGGGAAGACGAAACCTTTACAAACAGGCAGAAAATGTATCAGGTGATGAAGAGTTTCTATATTCGGGCCATCACCATCAACAGAGCTATGAGCTACATCTCCTCAGGAGACCACAGGCAGTAAGGAGCCATCATCATCACCATCATCTTCAACATAATCATCATCACTGTTCATGATTCATCTTTAATCACAACTCGACAAGCTATCACCGTTATTCATTCATTACCATAATTTACAACTTTTAACCAAGTAGGGCTCTACACCGGGCATGAATATGTTGGCTCAGCCATAAGCTAGCTGGCTAGACTCCAGCCTCCTGCTCAGGGAGAGCTGAATGGGTCATATACATGTTATTATCAGTGGGGGCCATGTTGGCCAATATAAACATCTATGTATGAATGTATTCCGATATTTGGGGGAAATGTATGTATTTATTTAGTGTTTGAGATCTATTTATTCCATATATTTATTTGATGACCTGTGATGTTATTTATTGAATATTTATTTGAGTATTTATATATATTTATATTTATACTATTTATTTAGTGTTGAGGTAGAACTGATTCTAAATTTAAATGAATACCAATGTAATTATGGATGAAGTCAGAAAATGTACTGTAAAAGAAAATAAGTAAATAAAGACAATGAGATCTTTCTTGAAAAAAAAAAGTTGTTTATTCAGTCTTTGCTTCTTTACCTTTATACCCAGAGTCCTTGGAGGGACTCAAACCTCATGGCTAATATATCAAGTGCAGCAAGGACGGATTGGAATGTGTGTGGTGAATTGTTTAGGGAAAACGTCCTCTTCTCTAAATGTAAACATTATTGCATTTAAGTTTTCTACTGGCATGGAACACCCTGGACCACTGAACAGTTCAGATGTCCCCATGTTTCTGCAGCTAATCTCAACTAGTGTTGCGATGTCTGGTAGCAGTGTGAACCCTTGCAAAGGGTATTTGGAGACTCTAAGTAACCCTTTCTAGATTACTATATAAATGACAGATATGCCAAGAAAACCTAAGTGAAGCAAGTGTTTTCTTTACCCACATGCAGTTTTTAAGACCTGGTTGTTCAAACCTCTATAGCAAAAACTGAGCACTCTTCAAAGAAATGTAAATATTGCCAGGTACTACCTGCCCCTGAAGGATATTTATTTAAATTCAGTCCTGAATTTCAATGTGCATGATTGCTCATTTGAGCAGTGCATATGTTTTTGGAAAATGAGTCAGTCTTAGTTTACAAACACCAATTGTGCTTCCCAATCTTCCAATCAAGGAATGGATTCATAATTCAAGTTTAACAAAGTAAACATCATTATTGAGCTGCGATATCTCCAACCAGTTCTACAGGTAGAGTGCTGCCAAGTAAACCATATAAACAAACAACACATACATTATAAAAGCAATCATAGGTTTAAAAAAAAAAGGAGTAAAAAAAAATGATATGTACATAGTAGAAAACAAAGGTATGTACAAATGTACAAAAGACATGTATGAGACAAATCCAAAATATCCAATCCATTATCCTTTGGTCCATCACATGCAAGTAGGCGGTAATGCCCAATTGTTTACAGAAAGTCCCACTAGCATAATAGATCAAAATGAAACAAAGTACACAGGTTGAGAAGACAGTTGGGATTTTTCCCCCTTTTTGCAGTTTCAACACTGCAGCACCTACATGTACATCAAGACCAGCTACATATTAGCTACCAAACATCCCAATGACCTCTACACGTTGGCCATTTCTGCTCTGATAATGCTTAGTATCCACTTCTGGTACCTAGAGGTACCTTAAGAACAGCTTTGTGATCCTGCATTCATTACAGGACTAAGGGACCACTTCTGAACATAATATGAAAAATGCCCATTCAAGGTTAAGACAGTGGACCTGTCATGAAATGCAGGGCTGCTAAAAGCCACGAATCAATATAAAAATATAAAGCCAAGTTGCCTTGGTTCAGAAGAAAGACCTGATGCTAGGGCCTGCCCATGTCCAGCCATCAGCAAACATTTCACACGCCGAGATTCAGTGTTTCAGGACCAGTAGTCAACCCTGCCATGCTGTGTTCCTGAGTCTTCCCTTTTTGATGATGGAGCAACAGACACCCATTCATTTAGCCCGTCATGTCTGGGGATGGAGACAACAGAGACAAGAATCAATGACGTGTTTGAGCCTCTATGTATGTGTGTGTTTATGGATGATTATTATCATGTATAAGATCGTATTTATATCTATGGATGGCTGTAGTGTGTTACCCATCAGTGCCTGATGGAACTCGTTCGGCAGGTCCTCCAGATCCTCCAAACTCGTCCGCAGTTTGAACGCGGTGGCCTCTCCTGGCTGCCTTCTTTTCTTCCACTCCACAAGCATCTTATGCTTCTGCATGGTCACGTCCTTCTCTGCTGCCTGGATGTCCTCCAGGTCCCTATAGCTCAGATCTAGATGGATGGCCACCTGCTTCCACTCCGTCCCCAGCTTTCTGGCCAAAAGCAGGAGCTGCTTCTCTGAGATGTCTGGAAAAGACACACAAAACACACAGGTAGTGAAGTTCATTTCTACAATTTCTTGACAGAGGGAAAAATCTAGAAATGGTGCCAAGTTTAGCTGTGGGCTATTTTCTGTTCAATTTGAATGGAACAAAACACAGTTGTAATCAAGCCACAGAGTGGTGTTTAATGAAGCCTACAAATTGAAGAGCTTAGAGGACTTGATGATGTTCCTTTAAGAATATTACCGCCACATCCAAACTGTTTATGTCATTAATAAAGATGTGGAAGGTCACCTGACACGTCCAGCTTTCGAAGTCTTTTATTGGGCGCTTCTTCCTCAGATACACTGCTGCTCCTCTTTCTGCCTATGAGAGAGATGGAAGTGTGTGTCAACCAACCCATAGCACTGCCATGGTGATAAGCCTGCTGTGGTGTGAAAAACAAAACACTACAAGAGAAACTTACTCGGTGTCCGTTTCATTGTTTTTTCTACCGTGTTGTCCACACAGTCACCTGAGGGGAGGAAGGTAGGCATCATCACTATAGTGCACTCCCAATCACAAGCAGATGCACACAAGCTCAAATACAAAAAAAACACAATCAAAAAGCCAGGAAATTGTGTACATGTGTACCTTCTCTAATGGTAGCAGACCATACAGTCTGGTCTGAGTCAGTCTCTATAAGAGACAATTTGAAGGGAGGAGGTTGATCAAAGAATGCTTCAAAGTAGCCTTTCAGCTTAGTTACTGCGAGGGTAAACGGCAAATCCTGCACAGAGACACAGAAATATTAATAGTTTACTTGTGGAATACAAAAATACACAAATGCAAGCTACAAAATAATGCAATCACAAAATACACCTTTATGTTGCTTAATGTATGAAGTTGCAATATACATGTTAATCAATATGAGCATGCACCTCAGGATTGATCTCCCCTTCTGGCTCGCTCATGAGACGGTAGGTCCTCTCATCCAGCTTACAGGTAGGAGGCTTCTCTATCTTCATGTAACGCTTCTTGGAGTTACGCACCTGCTTGCCCACATCCTAATACACACACAAGAACAGGAGGACAAAAAAAAACAGGAAATTGAGTCAGTTCCTTGCTAGACACTGCACCTCAGTGTCTAAATATAGGCTGAAAAGGTTATTAATACTTAAAACAAACACATTTTCCATTGCGCAGACGTTGGCCAGAGCTCTTCCCTGGTGAGGTCAGTAGAGGCTGGTTCACACACAAAACTCCGACCACTTACCAGATATCATGACTAATATTAAGATTACACACACCAGATGTGGAAAAACACAACACACTGCATTTGAGGAAGTGATGTGTGATCATTAGTGTGGTTTACTTTCAATGTAGTATGATTATCATCCGCTGCCTCCTCCCAGAGGCACAGAAACATAAACACATGTGCACACACACACACGCACACGCGTACACACACACACTTCCTGAGTGACTTCCACCTTACAGTGTGACAGGAAGACGGAACATATTATCACATGTGTATTACATGTATGACACACTGTTTAAAGGTGCAGTAAGTAAGATTGTAAGTGTTTACCCTCCTCCACCACCACCAGACATTTTGGTCTCAAGACAAAAAACACACGACGAAGCAGTATTATTTTGCATGGTGACCAAACCTTGATGTCAGAGGCGTTGTTGGTGGCCAGATAGATGTGGAAGCTGTTGTTGTTGTTGTTGTTTCCCAGCTCCTTGTAGACCAGGACCACCCCATGGCGTTCCACAGGCTGGCTGGCCTGGACGATGGGACCAACGGGCGACAGAGAGGACACGCGCCACTTAACATGGCTGCCCGAGTGGTCCACTGTTGGCTCAATGATCGAACGGTTGTCCTTGATGTGAAGGACACTGAGTGTCATCTCATTATCTGGGTCTGTGGGAGCATGTGGGGGAAGCAGAAGGGAAGGTTTGATGGGATGGAACAGGTTTAAACTGTATATCCGTTTTGAGAAAATGCTGCTACTTAATTCCTCAATAATAATAAATTAAATAATCAATAAATAATAATATAATACATAATATAATAAATAATAATAATAATAAATACAATATACAATATACAATGATTCTTTTATTAATAATCCATAAATGTGCTTTACTTTACTTAGATAAGAGTATCTCATCTCATTTTGGAATAAAAGTTAAAAGTACTTCATCATCACCAAATGAATGTACTAGAAGGATGCTCCCTTACTGTTTATTTGTAGCATTTCAACCTCTATTGGTCTTCATCAGGCTTACATTGCTACAAATAAACACTAAGGGAGCATCATTCTAGTGTGTGGGTATTTTTTTTTCTTACTTTTTTAAATTTAATTTAATTTTAATTCATGACAAATTGAAGGGACAAAGATAACAGCCTCCCAGTCTGACAACTGCAGTGTCCAGTTATCTCAAAGCTGTTAGAAATGCCTGGCGTTCACAGCACTGCTGTATGGGCCAGGAAGTCACCGCAGGAGGCCACCATTTTAATTCACCTTTTCAACGGTCGTACAATGTTGAACGTGGAAGACGTTTAGCTGAACTGTGAAAACACAGATCTCAGCCCAGAGCTAGCCTACGTCCTCACCAGCCAGGCACAGGGAGTGGGGGAACTGGATGGACTTGAGGACAGACGCATCCTTGTCGACCGTGTCCACGTTGAAGATGGGTCCGGCAAACCTCCAGGAGTCCCGGAGGAACATGTCGAACTTGGACCAGGACAGGACTGAATAGCGCACCAGAACCCGCTCTGATGCTTCGAACACCAGGCCTGTGACCGAACACTCATATGTACCCTCTCCTTCCAGCTGTACCCTAACACACACACACACACACAATCAATGATACATAAAGAGTCAATATGAATGAGACTAGACAGATGGAGAGTGGCTGCAGAGACAAGCTGTCGATACTCACTGTAAGCGTCCCTTAGAGATCTTCCTGGGGGTAACCAGCTCATTGCCATTGCTCTGTCAAACAAACCAACACATCATTTACAATCACCAAGTCATCTGGTTCGTGCAAATCCAGGACGCCTGGTCTTCCATAACTCACCGGCTGGATGGCTTTGCATTTTTCACAGCATAATTTGAAGTGCATCATATCTGTGAGGATGAATAACAACAGTTAGGTTGTTGGTGAGAAGAAAACTGGCACTATCTCCAGTTCACAGGTAATGCTGCAACACCTCAGTTAAGACTTGCTTGTTAATCTTTTGATGACTGCTTGATCTGACATACCGTTCTCATTGAAAGCCTCCGCTTCAGGTAGAGCGGTTGGCTCTGGAGGGTAAATGAAAAAAAGAGTCCAACATTATCATATGAATGGGGCTGAAATCACCTGAGCAGACTGGCAGATTGAGCAATTTTGGCCACCTTTTCTTATGATTTTACCATCACAGTTTTCACGTGTGAGCAAATTCTTGGGTCGCAGCCTTTTCACACTGCATGACAACACACAGTCTGACAAGGCCGACATCAAGACTTGCACTTGGTTTCCATTGCACTATATGACGTGCAGTAAATGCAAGATGGAGATGAGGTACTCAGAGTTTGTCCAGACATCATTTTGTTTCATGCATCGTCTCTCACTCACCATTATCGCCATCCTCAACATCAGGTTTTATAGCCACTGCAAAGAACATCACGCAGATAAATGAAGTGAAACATTGTTTAACACTGTGCAATCTTTACCTTGTGAAATCCTCGAGTTTCTAGGCGCACTCTGAGACTCAGAGCTCAACAGTAAATTGATTACGGGGTGTTAGTTCTTACCTCTCTGTCCTCCATCCCTCTCATCATAGCCTTCTGCTGAAAGACAAAAGAGGAGAGGGTTAGAAACAGAGACGTGGAGGTAACCAGTGAGAGAGAGCGGTACGATCGGCGCTGCTCACCAGAATCCTCGTCCTCCTCTTCATCTTCCTCTTCATCTTCCTCTGAGCTCTCCTCTGTGGACGTGCTTGTGTTCTCTGTTAGATAAATCCATATTAGAGGGATGCATGAGAGATTTGAAAACCTTCCACTGAATTTCTAAGTATTCGGGAGTGAAAGGGATTGATCGCACAAAGTTTGAATGTGTGCTGAATACAAAATTCATTTTGGATACAAACCAAAAATAACAAATTGTCAGAGGCGGTGAGCTTTCCTGAAGATGACTAAAAGTGTCTGTCTTAAGTTTGCGAATGAGTTGTGGGGAATGACCCAATGACCTATGGGAATATTACAACACTTCTGCTTACCTGATCCACTGCTGTCGCTTTCAGTCAGATTACCTGCAACAACACAAAGTTCACCAGTGAGTAATTGTTCTGAGGTTAGTGTTGAGGGGTCAACTCTCGACATAAGTTCCTCTTTCAAACGTTTCCCTTTGTCCCCTAACAAATGCAGCTCTCAGGGAGACTTTGTGCATTGGTGGCTTTCAGAGTGTCACGCGCTAATCTGTAAGGCTTGTATCTATCTTCACCCACTTACTGTAACCCGACATATTGTAGAATTATGGCACATTGTGGTGAAGGTGGGAGAATAGAATGCGTATAGAAAATACTTCGGCTGTGCTTTTTTACTGTCGGTTTGCGAGCAGAGAAAACCTCAAGTGAAACCACATAACAACACTCTCTACTGATGAACTCATCTGTGCATTACACTTTCCACTAACACTATTCACTCTGAAACTCTCTTTACACACTAATATCTGGACAGTAGTTCACCTGCGTGTTTATGTGTAACGGTAAACACATTTGTCCGTATTAGTCATCAAAAAGACCCTCGGTGTGACTGGCTTACAGCAATAGGTTTTACTCCCCCCCATATATCCGTCATTCCTCAGCATCTGAACTGAGGCACCCTGTAAAGAAGCCTCTGGTAAGTGCCGGGCATTAACATTCTGGCACATTTATACAGATGGATCCAGGGGAGCTGCTATCCCTTTCTGCCCAGCAGCAGTCAGCGTCCATGGACCCGGCCATCTGGCTGAGTGCCTGGCTGGCTAATGGATGGAGCCCATCCTCTCTGGGCTGCAGACTTTTATCTCAGACTAACAAGCAGACATGGCCATCTCTGCTCCACTCTCAGCACCTCCCTCATCAATCTCTCTCCTCCACTTCTCTCCATCTGTCTGCTTTACCTCTCTCCCCCATTTCTCTCTCCTTGTCCTCGTATGCCTCCTATGGCCTATCTCTCTCCCTGCTGCTGCCTCATCCAAGCCAGGAGGCATCCCTCTCCACTCCAGTGCAGCCTCTTTCCTTCATCAGACTGACAAACAAGGCGGAGAATGCGCACACACACGTACGCGAGCACACACTCAACAGCTTCAACACTGTAGATCTTGTAATGGGTGTTGGCTGCCATCTGCTGGTCTAAAACCAGCAAAACCAAAAGCAACTAGAAGAAGGGCTGACCTAGGATATACAGTGAAAAAGAATGAGCTAATGCGGCATCTAGAACCAGGGATGCAAGTGCTTGTATGAGTGTGAGTAACTCTTCTTCTGTCTTTTAAGGCAAATGATAGGAAAAGTGTCGGGCTAGCGAAGTCAAGAGAGACAAAGAGAGTGAGCAGTAAGAGGGAGAAAAAAATAAAGAAAATGAAAGTAGTGATGAATAACAGTTGGGGATGCACACGTCACGGAAAACAAATATTGAAAGGTGGTGGAGGAGTGACATAGTACGATTGTGTGTCATCACATAATATTTTATCAACATGTGTCTACAGGTTTCCTCTGGAAGGAAGTGAAAGGAGAGAGAGCAAGAGACAAAGGGAGGGAAAGAGGGAGAGAAAAAGGGTGTTAGTGTTTACCTTTTTCGACAGGGGCAGGGATATCTCCATCTCTGTAGGGTAAAAGAGATACTTTAGAAATAATTAATTATATAGGTTTCACCAAGAATCAGGCAAGGCCTTCTGAGATGTGAGGATATCTTTGGGACCAGGTTGGAGGAAAGAACGGAAAGGGCTTGTCAAACTGTGCAGCTGCAGGCCCGTGTGTGTCAATGGGAGTACACCGCTTCCACTTTCACAAAAGGAACCCAAACATACGGTCAAGTGAAGCACAAAAACAGGAAGTCTCATGTTCTCATATTACGAAACGCCATCCCATCCTGCAGTGAGGAAACCTCACCTTGCCCCCAGCTGGAGAGTGTTTGATGGATGGTACAGGAAACCAGCTGTGGAAAGGTACTGGGTGGATACTCGTGCTATGAAACAAAACCACTTACAATCATAGAGACTGTATCAACCCCTTTCCTGCTGATCTACTTTCTTAGCTCGGGGTCACTGCACATCAACATCAATGCCCTCTGGCATAATAACTGCATTACGATTATAGTGCAAGTAGATATGTTAGATATAATGATGGAAGACTATTTAGCTCTCTGAATCTGTCGTCACATGCCCTTTTAGCTAAGGAAGCGATGATAATAAACAATCAGTGGACACAATCCATGTGTCCATCCGCAGGTTGTATCTGAGCAGAGGACTGGGGGTGACCAACCTGAGCGCCAACAAGTGGCAACAGGTCTGAGATCTGTCTAGAGCCAGAGGGAATACAGAGGGTGCTGTCACTGAGCCAACTGCACCAGAAGAACAAGTTTACCACCAGCACGCGTGGAAAAGTAGGTCACGTCTCATCCTGTGTTTTGGGATTTTTCTTTTTTTTTTTTTCTTTTTACTCTTTCACTCTCAATTGTAAAAGTACAGAGCTGGACAAGCAAACAGAAACCTTATGTGTGTGGAGATAAGGAAGCAAATCAAATATTGGCCAGTTATATGGCCTCTGATAATCATGATAAGCCAGAGCGGTTTCCTCTTGTTCTGAAACATCTGTGGTGGAAACACTGTTTATACTCTTGAAGGTCATTGCCGGCTCAGACAGACACAGACACCACGCCTCCCTGAGTCCATCCCTCTGACACGCCATACCGTGCATATGCAAATATACTGTTTGCAGGAGTTCGCAGTTTCTCTCGCTGTCTCAATTCTCTTTCATATCACTTTTTTTTTTCCTAGTCGTCTCTCTTCCTCCTACAAAACACAATAACCAAATTTCCTCTGAGGCTCTTGGTCTGTTTCTGGCTGAAAGATAAAGGCTACATCGTTTGAATGTTTCCCACAACTTCACATAAACACAATGAACAGAGGAAGCCTGTGAGTGTAGAGAAACTACTGTCAGCTGGCATGCAGTCTTTAGTTTAAAACAAGGCTGTTTTAAACAGCAGTGCAAAAAACTACAACACTTTGATACAGTCACCGGTTAATATTAAGACTCACTGCTTTCAGTGCTCTTTATGGCGGGTCATAGACTGCCTTTATTAAAGATGTTTTGGTAAGCTGTTACTACTACTCCTACTCTGCTGCTCAAATAGAAGCTTTTCATCACACTACTAAAGCAGAGACAGTCCAGCATACATGGACATGGTAGACTTTAATACTAATGCCACTGTGTATTACAGTAGGGTGTACTGGTGTCTAGGTTCATTCAGGGACTTTTCCAGCCCTCATCACTGATACCCAGGCAACAATACAGTAGCATTCCAGCTAGTAACACTCACCCCTATCACCTTACCTGCTCGGTGTGCCTGCCTGCCTTGTTTTCTCAACAGCACAACCTATAATTAATATTGTATTACTAACTACTCATGAAAAGGATCTGAAATAATTATGTTGTTTACAGCAGGAAGCTGTATAAAATAATTTAGATTGCAACATCATCCCTAAAGAAAAACTATAATATTCCTATAGGGACTTATAGTGTGTCTGTTGTACTCAATGGTGAGTTCACAGTGACTTTATTGCAGTCATGTTTACCTCCTAGTTTCAATATATTCCTATAGGGACCTATACTTTTGCGGTCATATTTGTATAGTACACTCCTAAAACGTATTATAGGATTACTACAGTTTTTTTTCGTAAGGGATGACCGTTATCATTATCAACCCGCTACATATTTGTAATAAAGTGTCCAAACAGGACTGCAGGAAACCACGAGAGGCCAGATGTGTAGTAAAGTAGCAACAATGACGCAACACGGTGTACCGACACAGCAGCATGCAGAGCAACAAAGATGTCATGGCGCCTCTTCTTCCTTTCTCTTTAGCTCCATGTAGTGCAATTAGAGATAACTGCACTAAAGGGGCAGGTGTTTCTGTTGTGCGGTTGTTTGTTTGTTTTCCTCAACATGCAAAACCAGTTTAACTCAAAGTACAACAACAACAGTAACAAAAGATAACGCTTCCTGTATTTAACTTAAGACAAGCGGTTTGGCACTGCACGCCTGGACGCCCATTATTTGTTGTCCGTAGTATATAGGCAAGAATATTGCTATAAACCTGGAAGTCCCTTGCTCGTTGTGGCTCTATTTGTCATAATACTTGCAGAAAGCTTACCCTTCCTCTAGGTGACCAGCCGCTCCACGGCTCGCCCTCTCAGTCGTTGTCACCATCACCACACCACCGTGTGAGTCACACTCGACTGTACACGGTTCTCAGCTGTATCAGTAGAGCACCTGGTCCCTTCACATGAAATTGGACCCGATCATCAGCTTTCAGTGTCTCCTTTGTCTGCGGATGCTCGAGCACTAAGTAAATATTCGCGCGCTGGTTTCCTTCGCCCTCGTGGTTTAGCAGCTTCTTCCTACCACTTGTCCATTCGGGCGAGGCATCCTTTCCTCAGCGCAAGAAAACGTTTTGGTTGAACAGAAAAAAAAACACACACATAAACAGAGCCAAAGAATGCAGTCAACGACCTCTTCTGCAGTGTAATTTTGATACTGTTTACCATCAGACAGCTCAAACTTGTGTGCGTGCATAAAAACGCAGATCTTACAATCGTGATTTCCGGTAATGCGCTGTACGCCTCTACAACAGTGTTGTAGAGATCTGCGATAGTGCGCAGGTATGGCGCAAACGCTAAATATAAAGGCGACTCAATGAGCCTAGTGGGCGGTGCTGCATCATCCCGCCATTAGTGTGGGCTTCGTTGGGTCACTGTGATAACTTACACCAGGGGTTTTAACTTTATAATATTAGGGACAAGGCTAGGGACCAACCATATACTGAGAACAGTTTTGTTGTTTGTTTTTGAACAGTATCTGTTCTATTGTTGGTGGAGCGATAACAGAGTGAAACCTATTATTCAAAGTTCAAAGGTTTTTAACTTTCAAAAATAGGTTTCACTCTCATTCAAGGTTCAAGGTTCAAGGTTTTTTATTATCATATGCACAAACATTGCCTACTTTTGCTTCTTGTGAATGTTTGTGCATATGATAATAAAATGATAATAAAAAACTGTTACTATAAAAAAAACTGTCCACTGTTATCAGAGTAGCAGTAACATATAGAGTACCATATGAAATTAAACCATCCCACATTTTTTTCTGAGGGCCCCCTGGAACTCCATCAAGGACCCCTAGGGTCTTTAGGAGCTACTGATTTACTTGCCTTTTCCTAATCGGCTACACACACACACACACACACACACACACACACACACACACACACACTCAAAGGTTTCCCCTAAAGGCAATTATTACAGTGCAATAAAATGAAAATGTCAAGAAAATGGTTTCTACAATGCAATATTAGTATACAGGCTTTGTAGGTAGGGCAAATAACACATCTGTATTAATTGGAGAGAAAATTCTAAATTGCACATAAATACAAACAAACAGTGCAGCCACAATGCCACAGTGCAACTAGGTCACTAAAAGCGGGAAAACTGTACATCAGATTACAAGGCTGCATTACATCCAAGACACCACCAGATGTCACATCAGACAATAGAAAGAAGTCGAATTCACCAGGCTACTTCAACAACGCCATGCCTCACCAAATTTCTCTTTTGCACCGGAAAACACACAAACAATCCTCCACCTTTTAAACTTGAATCGTATGTTTGACCGAATGAAGACAGAATATCGCAACACCAAGTGGTGAATAATGAAATCTAAATCAAAATTTCAGCCAATATCCATCTATTTTAAACAATGGCATAAACTTGCTCAAGCACATGCAGCAAGTGAGAGCAAGTGAGGGTGGGAGGGTTTTCTGTGAGTGTCTGTGATGTCCAGTGGGAGGAATGAGTGAAGGATCAAGGGCTTTCCTATTGATCCCCGACTCATTGATCTTTTTCTTCTTTTTCCTCTCTCCATCCATCTCTCATGGCTGGATATATAGTTAGTTAACTTATATAGATTACAATTTGTGTCTTTGTGTGGGCGGGGGGGGGTGGGTACAGTGAGAGAGAGCCAGAAGACTACAGAGAAATGATCCAAGCCTCAGAGTCTAAAGGGAGAGATCAGCTCCTCGGCACAGGGAGAGATGACACATCAGGCTGAGGCGAGACTGATACCCCGGGAAATGAGAGGAGATAAACGGAGAGCGCGGATTGGAGGAGAGGAAAAGGGAGAAGAGGACATGACTGGACAGGAAAGGTCAGGAGGAGAAGAGAATATGGGAGGAGAGGAGAGGAAATTTGAGAAAAGATGAGGGGAAAGGGGGGAGAAAGGGAGAAGGAGGGAGGGGAGAGGAGGAGAAAGGCCTTTAGCTTGTATTTTCATGCTTTAGCTGCACTTAGGATATGGAATCACATGATATATTGATTGTCATGTAACCATAAAAAGGTTGGGCAGAAAGCAGCTCTGAGACTGGGGCCCAATGAAACAGCCTTCCTTTGTGTGTGTATGGTGCAGTAGAGTATGACAGGGCTTATTTAGAGATGGACCAACCTGTTTGGAAACAGTGATGTCACCTACCCTAGAGGGTTAATATGAGCCCTCATTGTACAGACTCATTATCCATCACACACACACACACACACACACACACACACACACACACACACACACACACACGCACACACACGTACAAAGGCACACACTCAAGCACACACACACTCCCAACCACACACATATAAGGATACATATACTCATGCAGGGAAGACACCCACACACACACACTCTTTATAGCGTACACACATGCAAGCATTTGTGCACGTACGCACGCGTGCACGAACACGCGCACGCACACCCACACCCACACAAACACACAGATGCACAAAAGGGATCCTCTTACTCTGGAGATGAGGAACGCCATATCCTTTCAATTTCAATGGGCCATTTTGCCGTCCAGGCTTAGTTATCACTGGAACGATCCATAGCAACAAAAGAGCCTTTCCTGTTGCAGCCTTGCATAAAGACACCAGATAGAGGTGAACGGGGACAAAGAGCAACACCTTTACATAGAGACGACATGGTCCAGCCGTGGTAGACTTCCCCATTCAATCCCTTACAATGCTATGTATCATGTAGAGCGCATCGGACTTAGCAGTTCTCTAAAATTCCTCACTGTACTAAATGAAACTATTAAAGCATGAAATACAAAAGAGCTGTTGTAGTACCCAGATCCAGGGCTGGGATTAATCGTGGGCTACGTGTTTCACCATACCTAACTTGATTTGGATTTAATAGTAGATTACTTCTTGGATTCAAACGTTGATGACTTGTGACTGAACTTGTGACTTCACCCACTACCAGACGCTGCCGTTCCCTATGATCATCATCATTATCTGCATCGGGGCTATTTCAACCTGTTTTATTTATTCATATTAATTAGGAAATATGAATTATTATGAGCCCCTTGGTGTTTCTTTGTCTCCACACAGTTTGTTCTTCCCTCTTTTTCACTTCATATGTGAAAACCAACTAAACCCAAACCTAAAGATATGCTACACTAGACTTTGCTCTGGAATCGGCACCTGGAAATCTTTGTTTGATACTCAATGTTGTATTTTCAACCGTTGCCCTAAGCAAGGAAAGGAAAGCAAGCAGGAAATAAGATTGCAAAATTGCAAATTAATTTTGCAAATTGCAAAATTATAGGGCCTCCAAGTCTTTTGTTATGGATAACTGCAATAAAGGAAATGAAGCAATAAGTGAACAAGACCAGTATTTCCGTACAGTTGAAGTCTGACAGTATATCACGTTGTGGTTAAATCTTTTGCGTGCAGAGATGCTTGCATGGGTTCATTGCAGACGACTCGCCAGCGTCAGTCCCAAGATCATCTTTAAGTCACGTTTCATATCTCAAATTTGTGTTTATCAAGCCGACTTGTGACATGTGTGTCCCCAGAGTTGTTTGTGAGGGGATTTGACACCTACACAGAAATACTAAAGAGGCATCTGGACTCTTCAGTGCCTCCGCCCTCCCCCACCTCCCACCAGAAGGGACTGGCTTTAATTGTGCATTTTCACATATTAACAGATTTCCTGTCTCTTGACGTCCATAAAACTGGATGGAGAAATGGAAGGAACAGAGGAATGGGGGCCATAATTTAGCCAAAAGGGGGAAAAGAGAGGCTTGTGTCAGTTCGGCCTCAAGGGAACTTGGATGCGAGTTCCTCTCCCTCTCTTCCTTCTTCAAAGTACACATTAGTTTACACCCTCCTGTCTCTCACACAAACTCTCTGCGTATTGCTATGGCGTACTGTGAGCCAGCCTGCCAGCGTTTCTGTATAATGCGGGTTGTGTCATGGCCTCTCACTGTTGTTGATTCTTTATTTCTGAGCCCTCGGGAACTCTGTACACAGGCCACAGAGGGATGAGGCCCGGGATGTGATGTGGGCGTTCGCTAGGAGGGACACGGTTGAAGGCCACAGTCTAGTCGCCTTTGGAGGCCCAGACCCCCCCCCCCCCCCCGCCCTTCCACGAGTGAGTCAGCGCAGTAGTGCGGAGGCAGGGGGTCAAAAATCCCCCTGCCCTCCGCCTCCAGTCAGAAAGTGCGTGGGAACGGGAAAGCTTTATCCTATATTTAACCTCCAGGTGTCTGTGTGGTGGTGTGTGTGTGTGTGTGTGTGTGTGTGTGTGTGTGTGTGTGTGTGTGTGTGTGTGTGTGTGTGTGTACACCCCAGGAACTGAGTCATCTGCAGCTGGGTGTTGGTAGATGGGTTATCTTATAGGGGTAAATGAGGGTGCCCGTTTTCTCAGGGTTGGTTGGGGGATTTCAGCACTCCAGGAAAAGCTGGATCTGCCCCCCCACCACTCACCCCCCTATGATGAGAATTTCCCCTATTAGAATTGTCTGAGGTGGTGTGTGTGTGTGTGTGTGTGTGTGTGTGTGTGTGTGTGTGTGTGTGTATTAAACTTGTGTTAAATGCTAAATGAAAGAAAAAAGACAGGATTTGCGTGGGGGGGGAAAAAACAACGTATACTGCCGGATTTGATTTGGAGTAAACTGCAACAAAACACAGCGAGCTGATTGGAGAAGTGAAATGTTATCTTAAGTGCGTCTAATGCAGTCAGCTAGATAGTATCACGACTAAGCAAAAAAAAACGGCTTCTCCCTTTAGCAAGAATAGAAACTCCTTTCTTAACGTAAACACACGGGGTAACATTAGCCAGGCTTCGTGTCAGAGGGGTTACAGCAGGTCAGTATTCCCAACAGGCGACACATTAAAACAATGGGATGAATCTACTTAAATCAACTCACTGGATGTTCTCTATTGTATCACGGCCATAGACAATCATCTCAGGCCAACCTTATACGTACTCCCTGCTATTCGCCGTGGTGTCAAAATAGCCGAGCTCAGCACAAAACCTCCCAACTCATCAGACTCATTGAGAGGACTGAGCTGGGATTCCCTCGAGATAGAAAAGGGGTTTTACCCTACTCTCTCTCTCTCTCCCCCGTCAGGATTTCTTGGCCTCACTGAGCGGGTTTCAGTCTTTCTCCTCAAAGGAAGTCTGGATACCGATTCATCTCCGAGCCAAGGAACACACAACGCCGGGAGAACAAGCCACATAAAGGTAACAGACGCGCACTTTTCCTTCAAACACATTTGCTGGTGAACACCTCCTCAGACACTCGCGGATAAGCACATACAAAGTACATGCTACGCACTAGCGATGCAGTGAATTCATGACCTATATATGTCATATTTCATCCCTCTCTTTTAACATCACTCTCCACTACATATTGTCCAGTAAAGAATAAATGGGAAAAAATACTTTTAACTTTTCAAACACGCCCACACAGATGCACTAAAATGTAAATATAGTTGCCCCATACGTAAGTAGTACGCCTCTGCCCCCACAACACACACACAATCCCATACACTTCTCGAAGCGAGCAGAGCGATAAGATTAAGGGAAGTACGTGGGTGTGAAATAGCTGTGGTGTGGGACTTTCTGGATTCACACAATCTACCCTGACTGTAGGTCCTGCTTTTTATTAGAGTCCAAGCTGATGGGAATACACAGACGCTGATGACACCCACGCGCATATCCTGCAATTCTGGGCTTAATACTGCACAGATACAGTACTTACTCACACACACACACACACAGAGAGAGAAAACACATTACACAAACCAACATAAGGCACTCATTCTACACTGCACAACCATTCTTGTACATGCTTACACAAACAGCGATGCTTTTCAAACAGACACACACAATGGAAGACCTCTTCAGAGATTTGCTCTAAAAGCCCGTTCCCTTTTTTCCCTTAAATACAGAATTGACAGAGCAGTGGTTTGGTCCCAGGTCAGTAACCCTGGAGGTGGCGACGTCTGCTCTGCTCGCAAAACAAAGAGAAACCCGGAGTCATCAGTGGATCCATTAACAAAGCCCAGGGCCCGACAAGGCTTTCTTTGTTTCATAATTAATGCAAACGTGATAACCGTGACATCGAAGGTTGGGCGGTCCGTGCATCGACGCATCTGACACACCAACATGAACGCTGCCATTCATCATTACTCAGGGCTAATGGACCCCATAAGGCTGAATTATTAAGCACAACACAAGAGGCCCTTGTGTCAGATTAATGGAAGCATGCAGCACAGAACATTTATTACACTAATAGTCAGCGTGTTATAGCTTTAACTGTCAGCCATACAGGAGACTACAACTTTATGCTTCCAGTTCAGCTGATGTAACAGGAGCGCAGTCCTCTTTGTGTCGCTGGTGTTAACGGATTAGTTGTGCTGGTCAGCCTTAATTCCTCCTTACTGGTTCACTTATTATCCCAACTGTCTCTCTCTCGCTCCACGTCCATCTATCAGTCTGCCTCTCGCCGCATCAAGGAGTCGCAAATCCCATCCTCCCTATTCAATCACGGAAACGCCACTTTCGGTAAATATAGTAGTACGCATCATTACAATAAAACATGTCCGGAACACTCGTCCTTTTCTGTCTCCCAGGGGACTCGGTCTCCAATTAGTGTGATGTGTTTGCGGAAAGCTCCTCCTAGATGGAGGGAGAGAAATAAAGACGGAGGTAAAGAGAGAATTTAGTCGATCAATATTGCTCAACAAAGACCAGCACTTTGTAGTGGGTCGCAGGACAAGAAGGGAAAAGGAGGCACAGTTGAGGAGGAGAGAACAAGACAAACAAGAAGAAAAGAGGAAACGAAGGGGAGTACATCTTAATCAGTTGCTGTTAAAAGACTTTAGGAATTATACATTTATACATGACTAATCTGAAGAGGAGTCAAGTCAATTATGTTTAAGAAATACTGGACTTTCATGGCTGCTCTCTTTCCAACCATGTGTTTCATGTGGGCTGCAAGGCCATGGGGTCTTAAGGTGTCTATACTGTGGAGATAGCAGCATTTTTCCATAGAGTGAAGATACTGTAGAGACTCTATACATCTGTCAATAATGTAGCTTACTTCTAGTCAACAGAACAACAGAAACAATGGACTCCAAGGGTCTCCAGACCCCTCCTTCAGAAGCAGCGCCCTGGGCTATTGATTGTGTATTTGTTTATCTAGTTAAAGCAGTATGCCCTGCTATCACATTTCCCTAATAGAGGCAGATTACAGGCAGAAATATGATGCTGCATAAATTAAGCTGCATGATGCGCCCCTTCTAGTGAATTTCACGTCGTAATGCTCTGGTAATTGGATTTGGTACATTGTGCATTAGGGCTTGTTTAGGAGAGGAACGAATACAGACTGGCTATTAGCGGCAAAAGGTAATGTGAAGACAGACGGGGGAAAAAAAGGATTCTCCTCATGATTTACATCATGAAGACTTCACAACAGATTGTCGCGGCTATAGCTCATCACTAAGACCCTCTTTATTTAAGATGGACTGACAGGCTGCAGTGTCTTCTATTCCACCATAATATCATAAATCCTATTCACTGGTGAAGAGAGGGACATAATCCTATCAGAGCCAATCAGGACATAAGGCTTCGAAAAGCGATTTTAGCCAACCTATAGAACCCTGGTGGTAGAAAATGATTGATGCAGTCATTGATTCATTGCAATACAACAAATTACATAGACTGGCTTACTTCATTCAATCATCCATATGAAATCCTTCCATAACAGCTTACTGAGCAGTCTGTCATTCTTTGAGGCTATCCATTGGGACATCTTCAGTGTAAATTAACACGTTGAGTGAGTATAAGATGGAGATTAAGTTTTATGGTTATGTTCTTCAATGCTGCAGACACATGGTTCTCCAGGGTGATACTGCACTAATGTGAATCCAGACACTCTTCTAATGGGGGCCATTTCAACCCACATTGCAAAATCTATTCATTTTTTATGAGAGGGGTAGATCTGTTGGCGCCTTGTAACGGGGCCAGCACCCTTACTAGTTACAGCTGGCACAGTTACCATTCAGGGTTCAGTGAGGCTAAACGGTTTTAGGATTGGTTCAGTCCTTTAGGGTTCCCAACGTGGGGTCGGGGACCTCCAAGAGTCCTCGAGAGGGTTCCAGGGGTGTCCCAGCAAAATACAGATTAGTTTAATTGTTTTATTTAGCTATAGCACATTGAGAGAATCTGAGGGTGGGCATTCTGATCAGAGGTCTCTACACTACACTACATCATCTCCAACAACAAAAATCGTCTCGGATGGGGTACCTTGTGACAAAACCTTATCAGATGGAGTCTAAAGAGTTTTTGTTTGGGGGGTGCTTTATGTGAAAACAATTGGGAACTTCTTCTCTAAAATCATCTGACGGGACAGTGGCATCCACTTTGCATTGGACAAAGTGGGAACTGAAAAATGACTACAACCTAATAATGATGTAGGATATTCCCACCGGGCAGCCTGTGAGGGGGCTTCTCCTCCACTCCTGTCACCAATCCAAGCAGACAGGGTGTCCTCAGTGAGAAGCCCAGTGGGGGGGCACCTGCTGTCCCGCTCCGCTCTGCAGTGTCTGGGAGAGCGGATGAGAGCGCAGGATTAGTGCACAGCTGGGGGAAAAAGGCAGACCTATAACACCATAACGGACTTTACAACAATAGGGTTACACGCACGGGAAAACGCACACGCACGCACAGGACCACATCCCCATAGCCCGGGATATCCAGGGATGATGCCCCGTCTACCGGGCGGCGGCAGGACAACGTGCGCCACCACCACGGGCACCTTTTTGTCGGCATGCCTGATCTCTGCCTGTCAAGCCCTCCGGAGCTGCGGGGAGGTCCAGTGTGGCGATGGCCAGCAGTGTTGTCCGCCCATCGTCAACGGGAACGGCAGTGCAAGCTCCACGGTGCGCTGCTGCAAGCTCCCCATCCACATTTTCTTCGACAATGTGGGCTGGGTGACGCGAAAACTGTCGGGCATCCTGATCCTGTTGCTGCTCTTTGCCATGGGCTACTTCATCCAGCGGATCATTTGCCCGCGGCCCCGCCGGCACCCGAACCACGACCGCCCCGAGGAGCCCTCCCTCTTTCACGGGAACACATCCGCGTCCCAGGACTCCCTGCTGGACCGGTACCCCGAATACAGCCTCGGGGACTTCGCCTCTCCGAGCCTGCCAGCCTACGACGAGGTGAAATATTTGCCCACGTACGAGGAGAGCATGCAGGAGATGCACAGAGACCGGTCGGATGATAACTTGCTGTCGGAAAACGAGAGGAGCGGTCCCGGCAGAGTGAGGGCAGCAGGGACCGGCACCTGCAGAGCAGACACGGGATGTCCTGGAAGTCTCAGGACAGCAAAACAGCTCAAGGACATCTCGGAACTCTGTCTGATGGAAAGTAATGAATTGGCACAGCTGCAGAGACAAATAATATTCTTATTTTAATATCAGCAGGGTAATGATCTTGCAGAGTATAAACTCAAGTGCAATTATAATGCTGAATGTTTAGAATAAAGGAGGGAACTGAGAAAATGTGCGTGTTTTATAAGATTAGAGGGGATTATTCGCCTTTTGTATGCAAACGCCCGCTTGGGTTGAATAAAGGAGATAATGAAGTAAGAGCGCGCTGCTGAAACTGACGCTCTTTGTGTCTCAGACAGCTAATTTGGCTCCGGTACAATCGCATTATGTTTTACTTCAGCGCCTCAATTTCACATGGCACCGTGAGACAGTCTCTCTTCTCTCAGTTCCTCTTGTCCTTTCTGTCTTACTCGGGATCCTAAATCTTGGGACACGGATAGTCTGCCGGGCCTGAAATACCCTCTATTCTTTTTTTATTCTATTCTTTATGGAATTTGCACCCAGTTACAGAGGACAAAATGTGTACATTGTTTCTTGTAGCCTTAAATGTGAAGAGACATTTCAAAACTTTAAGTGACACACACTTTTTATCAGCAAGTTTGATCAGGCAAGTTAATATACCCAATATAGGTTATCAGCGTGAAAGCAATATTCCCTCCGCACACACTCACTTTCCTGAGAGCTGAAAGATGAGTGTGTTTTAATCAGTGACCTGAGCCACGTCTGATAAGCCTTCTCCAAAAGCTGAGGCGACAGCAAATAAGCATTAAAGTGCTCTGAAAAGCCGAGGGCCCTTTCAGCCTAAAGCATATATCAGTGTCGCCCAGGTTCTGGATACATCATACTGGTGTGGTGTACACTGCCACCAAACAAAAGTTGTATGTTGATGATTGAAAGCATGTCAGACAAGAGCACCACTGCTGACCCGGTACCATTGTAACGCTCCACAGCACAGACAGCACAAGAAAAAAGACAGACACGGGGACAACTGACAGGAAACAAGGATGAGACAGACACAGCAGGCTCAGACAGTGGGCTCAGAGTACACAGTCATTTCTTTGGACCCTGGCAGAGTGAGAAACTACATACCAGTGAATATGTATGGATCTACTTGTATTGGTGATGTTGATAATCAGTGTTTAACTGTTCCATGTTGATCCGTTTCTGACTAATGGCCAAGCAGGAGACAAGTTGAAGCCCAATTGACCCCTATGCGCACTTCCGAGCAATATTGGCTCTTGTTTACCTGGACTGAAGCTAGGCATTAATTGTTATTGTCCATTAAAATGTCTCATAATGCTACAATATTAAAAGGGCTCAATTCGGTATTAGGCATCACTTTGGCATTAATTGGGTGTGTGGTACACAGTCACACTTGCCACATCCTCTCTCCAGCCCAGCCCCGAGGGAGAAATGTTACCATATCATTAGACAACAGAGAAGCAGACAAGTCCATTACAGAGAGAACATCTATCCGCCAGAACAAACAAATCTATCCACCCAGGGACAAACAAACAGACTCATTTATTTACCTGAAAGGCAAAAGTGTACCAGGGTTGATAGGATATGTGCTGTCCAGCTTTAATCACCTATCCTTTCTTCACTGGTTCTGGTATAATCCATAATGTCTGAGCAGGTCTAAAGCCATCACGGAGCGCCACCCCCACCCCCAGCCCCAGCCCAACCTCACCAGATGAACTAAACTGACTTATATGAAGAGCTTCAAAGTGTTTATCAGCCATTCGAAAAAACAACGGATACTTATGGCATTGGATTACCAGGCAGTATATCCCAGCATTCTTCACCTCACCAGAGTTAAGTAGCACATCGCTTTCCGTCAACTATTTTACTATTAAATGAGGAGCAAGAGAGTCACGTCAACCCACGTGAAGAACTTCTGATGTTGAAGCAGCTGTATTCATAAAACTACATATGACCGTACAAAGGAAGACCTGGAGTTTCTGTCTGAGTGTGATTTTAGTGGCTTGTGTAATCCAATACTTTCAAGCCATGATGGTAGAGCCAATAGTGAACACCACTGATGGCTTTCCTTGCAAGAGGGGAAATTTGTGGATGGGTGGAGTTTGCACTTAGAAGCATTAAATCCATGCTTAAAAGCCCACTGATGGATAGATGGGGTTTAGCACGCGACACCAAGATGCATCAAATATTGGCCGTGGGTGAGTGCTGTCCAAACCATAAGAGGTGTGAATGTTAGGTTCCTCTCTCTCTTTCTCTCTCTCTCTCTCTCTCTCTCTCTCTCCTTCACAGCCACTGTAGTTCATCGAGGACATCCAGCTCCTCTGTCTAAGCTGTGAGAGTGGGTTTGGGGGCCGAGGGCATAACCAGTCTTCTAGAGTTCCCAGCATTAAACTTTAATCAGATGGTGTAAAGCTGGGGCAGTCTAAGCTTGCAGGAGTCCCTGGTAGTGGATAGGACAGCGATACAGAGGTTTTCCTTTTCCCTCAAATGCGCACAAATACAAACATACACGTGCACCGAGACGCATGCAGAAACACACTCACAGACAAAAGCACAGATGCACACACACACACACACACATCGAGATGAATACACTATATACACACACACAAAATGGATTTGTGTAAGCAGCATTGTAATTTGTGCCACTAGTGCAGTTATTCTTTTGCTTACTGGACCAAACAGCAGAGAAACTAAGGTCCAATCAATGAGCATTATCCTCCTCATAAACCAGGAAGTGTATTTTTAGGAGCTGCATTGTTTTCCAGTCTATAAATATATATCTACAGCATTACACTTTATAAGTGTCTATTGAGCGTATACCCAGTCCAATTTCAAATATATTGACTACTTAACACAATTCACTCCATTGTTCAAATTGACACCACTGAGAGTCCCCCGACTTCTGACAGGGCTTATAACATCGAGTATTGCTAAAAATGACAGCTATACAAGCTTAAAATGTATTTAAGTGTATTTAAGTGTATTTATAAATGTATTTAATATTCATTGTTTTTGGTTTTGGGAAGAAAATAGACTTTTTTGAGTTACAAAATGACGGAAAAGCATTATTTTATGTCCATGAGTCCTGCTTTTCAGGAATCTGGAGATATACACCATTATCAATATGCTAAAAAAACATTACTGTGGTAAAATGGGCACAGTGTGTATATTACAGTGTATGTATACATTATATAGTGTATGGTCACATTTCATACACCGTTTCAATGAATGTGCAGCCTCTCTCTATAGTGGTAATGCATGTGAAACCTGACTCCTCGCTGATAAGACTTCTCTTGGATGAACGATGAGGGGTGCACTTCCAGATGACCATGATTTATCACACAGTAAACGAAGAGGCTGAGAAATAGATGGGAAAAGTGGAGTTGGAGAGAGAGAGCGAGAGAGACTGTGAAAGTGAACTGGTAAAACAGAGCTATGGGGAGAGAGAATGAACCCATTGATAGATTTTCCTACACCCATTCTGTTGTTCTCTGATGTTTTAGCATCTGCGGCCACTCACAGTTTCAGGGATTAGGCCGATCAGTTTCTACCATATCGGCACACATCTCTGCGATATGGTCTAGCAGTTGTTCCCGGACAGTCGTAAGACAAATCTTCTCTCTCATTTGTCCCTCCTGGGCCACTAGAGGAGATGGATAGGCTATAATGGTCCACTGATGTACTGGCCTTCTGCCAACCAGGGGGTGGAGCTGCATGGCAAGTAGTTGGTTTCACACCTCAGCAAAGAAGGAAATACACAAATAACTCACAGAGAAGCACTCAGACAAAATGCACAAAAACACAAGCATACAGTCTATGATCTAAATATAAAACACAGATATAATCCATAATCCACTGTATAAAACTGATAAAGCAACAGGAAGACACTACAGCAATACCAACAAGGCAAAACACAATTTTAGTTGAATATATATTTAACGTCTTTTATTAACTAATCATTACAGCTTTTACAGAGGGAGAGGCTTTTAAGTTATAAATGGTAAAAATATCTATCCATATAAAAACACAAGGTCAAACACCTCTCATGTACATTATAGATATAGATCTATATAGAGTACATGAGACTGATCATACGGAGCTGATTTTGATCAGATGATTCATGATCAGCTTTGAACTCTGAAACACACTGAAAGCTCTGAATGAGAAGCCGATATGACAGAAGCCATATTGGTTTCACAGAGAAATATGGACACTCTTATTGAACTTCCATGAGTCAAATCAGCCTTAGTCTGCGTACACAGTAACAGAATGGTAAGAATAATGTTGTTGTGTAAATGTGCTATATACACGTCATATACCACAAGATAGTGTTAAGATTACTGTCATATTCTTAACGCTCTACTAAGACTCATATGTAATTTCCTTTTTTAAAATTTGATGGCAGACATTGTCCCTCGATTACAGAAAATGATCCTGAGATTGAGCCTAACCACAATACATCCACCAAATGTCAAAAGCGCTTTTCTGAGAAGCTGACTCTGAAGAGAAGAAGGGTGCCCTGAACATCAGTGTCGCGAGGCCAGGCTGCTCCTGACAGAGACATTAGCGGCTTTCTCTCTCTCCTTAGACAACTCCATCTCTATCTTCGCCTGGATCTTCTGCCAATCCACCTCAACCTGACAGTGAGAGACAGACAGAGAGAGAGAGAGACAGAGAGACAGAGAGAGAGAGATGAGATAGGCCCGGGCACTCTATCTTGATCAGTGTTGGTTTAACTGAGCAAACCAACTGCTCACACTAGACTATATTAAAGTCAAGTAATAAAGTGTAGGAGCCGTGTTGCCCCAGCCTACCCCTTCAGCATACTGCAGGAATCTCTTATTGGACTCCTTCCTGCCAAACCTCTGTAGGAAGGTCTCTCTGTAGGCCAGCACAGTGTCCACGTGGGTCTTGTGTTTCACAGCCAGCTCCAGCGCCCTGGAGACAGACGACAAGATATGAACTAACACACCAACACCCTTCAACCTCCATCAGCTTTCATTCCCTAGCTCCTAACGCTCACAACTACATGCCTCACCTCAACCACACACTCATTTTAGACCTACTCCTAAAAATAACCTTAGTAAGGACAGGAAAAAAAACACACACACACACACACACACACACACATACACACACGCCTACCTCTCCCAGTTGGAGAGGTCCATGTTGACTTGTATGGCTTGGTAGATGAGGCCAGCCTGTAACAAAGTGGCCTCAGCCTCCTGGACCTGACCACTAAACAGCAGCATGTGGGCCAGAGACGACTCCTTCGACGGCTGCTCCTTTATAAAGTTGATATACTGCACCCTAGGTACCTGAAGAGGAAGAGGGAGGTAGAGGACAAAGAGAGAGCGATATGAGAAGGAAAGCAAGCAAATTCTTGTACAGGAAAAAAAACAGACAGTTGCCCACATTAAAGTTTAATCGAACTAAACTGAATGTTGGTTCACAGGATTTTAAATATCTGCCTAAAAGATAGGAACCGATTGGCCGAGCCACGGATTGATGCTCTTACCTCTCCAATGGCAGTATAGGCCACCTCCGCTGTGGTCAACTCCCTGCTGGCCATTGCCATGCCAGCAAGACACGCCCACAACGATTGGTCCTATGGAAATGGGTGGAATTGGAGTCTTTGCTTGGTTGAAGGGGATTCAAAGTCCAGCACACAAACCGTTTTGAAGTTTACTGACGCTCTTTTACCTCAGTCCATTATTAGCTCTGTCTGTCAGTGACTCAGTCTAAATAAGAGTCTCGAGTGGTTAGCAGGACTTCAAGATAAAGACAATAGCGTCTGGAACATCAGAATTTGTAGGAAATTCCACCCTTGGATACTCTCACACTGTCACATATCATCAATCTGTGATGTTCAATGTATTCCAGAAGTTATTTTGAAGTGTTGTAGTGTACTTTTTGTTGTACCCATTTTCCCCTTAATCTGCCTCATCTATATCTACTTCAGTTAGTGATATCTTACATTTCCCAGAATGCCTTTCAACAAAACACCAGAAAACATGCCTGAACTTGTTGCTTTCAATATGTGTAAATGGAGCGATAGAGATAGCAATAATAAGAGCAAGAGAGCAAGTTCTTCCAGTCAAGAAAAAGTGAGTCACGCCCTTCATTCAAACGCAGCATGTCTTGTGGTCGCCTTGTATTCTGGTCTATTGAGGCTACGCTCAGTGGAGACATTGGTATCTCTCCCTCTTCTACGATGGATTCCTCCCTGTGTGATTGTTGAACATTGGTACACAATAGAAAGAAACCCTTGCTCTTTTTTTTTGGACAGTTAACAGTGGAGAGAATCCTTGACTCAAAAGACAAATCAGTTAAGTTTTATCCTTCAATCCTCACCTAACATAGCATGAGAGGGGTGGCAGAGTAAGTGGTGGCTCCAAGGGATATGGTACAATTATCCATTATCAAAGGGATAGGGTGTAGAGGTGTGTGTGTGTGTGTGTGTGTGTGTGTGTGTGTGCGCGCACTATTAAAGGAACAGGGTGATCATTACCATGGCGTCTCTGAAGTGACTGAGTCCCCATTGCCTGTCTGCTCTTATCCACCATACAGGCCTCATTACAATCACACTCAAACACACATGCACTCAAAACACACATGCACAAGTGCGCACCCACACACAAACAATCTATGACATCTACGAACGTAAACACATGACGACACCACTGTATTCTGTGCAGCTGCGTTCATTAAAATGAGTCTAAACCACCAGTTGACCAACAGTTGCGCTAACCCCACACTAGAGCCACCACTCTGTAATCCCCCCTCTAATCACCGTCCATCACCAAGACAAGCAGCTCTAATTAGAAACCACTCCCAGCAAGGAGCAGCAATAACCTCATCCTCTGCCTGAGGTCAGAGTAATCTTCATCACGACAATTTGACCCATTTGTCACGATAACGGTAAATTCAACGCTAATCAAATGTAAGGGCACGGGACGCTCGACACGTAGTCTTGGCAGTAACCCTACCGTTTTGACAGAAGCTGATTGATTTTTGAATGTAAAAAAGAGGCCTTAATTATTTCATTTGATTCATGGATTTAATAACATCTTCATTTTTTTTGTGCAGTGACTGTGTTGAGTGATAATATGCACCAGAACTGCCACTCAGCGTGCTTGGACACAATCTGTGGCTTATTAAGAAAAGCAGAAGGCATAAGCCATATTCCAGTGTTGTTGTTCAAGCAGGAAAACAAAAGGTAGCAGTTTAATATTGGGGAAGGGTGTAAATCTCCTGGAATGAATTCAGCCTGAACTGAGTTTACCCCCGAGCCCTAGGACAGAGTGACACAAAACAATGGATCAGAATTTAAGGCAAAATCTTTTTTGGGGTCAAATGTGTGTGTAGTATAGCTTATTGCTGTTGCATTGTTTGGAAGTGTGCACTTACGTTTGACTGTGCTTGTGTGTGTGCGTGTGTGCGTGTGTGTGTGTGTGTGTGTGTGTGTGTGTGTGTGAGTGTGTGTGTGTTTGTATATATAAATAGTGTATGTCGAAGGGCTTACTGCCAATGATGACTATGATTCTGGGAAAAGCCACGCTGCCACCAAACTCTTACCAGAAGTAGAGGAGGGCAGGTGGTAGATGCGTGGGGGGGGGGTTAGGGGGGTGTTGCTCTTAAAACCAATGACTCTCACTCATTCTTCCAGTCCCTTGTGAGGCCAGGAAAAGGCACCCCCCCCCTCCCCCTCGCAACTAGCCATCCCTCTCTCCAGGGTTGTGGTTATTGCATCATTGCCCATGCAAAGGCACACTATAGAGGCTCTCATTGCACTCAGTGTGTGTGTGTGTGTGTGTGTGTGCGTGCAGCATATACACATGCGTGTGCTAGAGTGTGTATTTATGAGTGAGGTCTAGGGGGCCTAAATCCGGTAAATGGTGTCACCAGGCTAATTGAGGGCTAATTAAAGCATGCTGGTCTGGTCCCATAAAGCTCTCCACTACCTTCTCTCTACAGACTCCATCTCTCTCTCTCTCTCTCTCTCTACGCACACATTAACGCATACACACACACACACACACACACACACACACACACACACACACCACAGGATCCTGGACTGTGTCAAAGTCCGAGACTGCAGGATACATCACACTGTCTTAAGGTCAATTATATAAATAAAAACGTCAACTAGAATTGAATAAATAACACACAAATTACACCCTCACACCAGACGTGAGAGTGATTTCACGCGTAGGGCCGCGTTCGGCCAGTACACAGCCACGTTACCTTGGCAAAGCGGCAGAGGCGTAGTGCATCCTCCCAGCGGACGGAGGCGCTGTATTCGTGGAGCAGGGCTGGGTAGGGAGACACGCTGCTGTAGACCAGTGAACCATCTCCTTGGCGCACAGTCACCTTGGTGCCCACGTAGCTCAGAATGTGGGGTGCACGGCTGAACTCGCTTTGGAGGGGACATACATATATATATTACACACACATATATACACACCCACACTGTCACTTAGACTTAGAACTTCCAGCAAGAACTACTTTCAATGGTTCTCAGTGGTTCAATTTTGTACAGCATTTTAACTTCATGACTTTCCATGAACTCAAGTATTCACGTTGCCAGTTTGGCTGCCCTCTGTATCCACAGTATCGGGATGGGAAATTAACACCAGCCAAATGCTGGTAAATTGTGGATGTGGCTGGTAAAGTTGTCAACTCTTCCAACCAATTTGGTAGGCAGCCAACCACCGTTTGTTGATTTATTTTTATTCCAGTTGGCTAAATAGGTGAAGAGGCTTATGAATGTATCAGCCACTGTGGCCAGGAGACAAGAAGGTGATTCCCCACCCTGCATTGCACCCTATCTCAGTCGCCTTCTGAACACGTAGTCTAAAAATAATGCTTCTAATCAACCTAAAAACTATGGTGACTTGGACTCATACATCATTTTTTTTATGTCCATAGTTTCCAAGAAATATGTTAGCCTGTTTACAATTATTGATAGTGAGTCAGAACAAAGTTTGAATGCTGGTGGTAAATCCCTGGTGTAGCTGGGGTAGGAGGCTGTTCAATAACTCACATACGATAATGCAAAATGTTCTACCAAAGTGAAATATTGATTTAAACACATGTTAACATTTATGTAGAAGATGATGGATTGCTCTAATAAAGAACACAACAATCAACTCATTGGCTGTGTAATTTCTGCCAGTAGGCATGTATATGTATGTGTGCACGAGCGTTATGTGTTGTGTACAACCAGTCCTTTATATTACCCAATTTGTCACCTTGTGCCCACTCCAACCTGCCCTCCACTAAAAATATCCTAAGAACCTATGAGCTACACTTTGTTATATGTTTTATGTACATGTTTCAAATGCAAGATCAGCCAAATGCTGGTGCTGGTAATGCAGCCACTCTGGCAGACATCCAGCTATCACTTGGAGGTCCTATTCTGTTCTAAAAATCTAGTTCGCTGGTAAAATAGCTTAGCTCTTATTTTATTCCTTTTCCTAGCACTTCTCTCTTACTCTTACTCGACCTTGTATTGTCACAGGAATACTGTCGGGGCACTATGGTCCTGACTCTTGCATGTACCTACCATTGGTTGCTTGCAATTTTGGTGAACTAGGAATTCAAGCTTCTTCTATTGTGGCACTCAGAAGTAAATCACTCTGGTTAAGAGCATCAGCTTAATGCCTAAAAGTTGAGAAAAGTGAGAGAAAAGGACTGTGTGTGTACCTGCCATCCTTCATGTACACTGTTTTTGGTAGCAGTTCCTTGTCAGTGAAGACAGCATTGGGGTAGTACCACACTGTGAATTGGTTGTCTTGGATACCACACAGGATGTTAGCAGCGTCATTCCAGGCCATAGTGTGAACCATGTTACCTACAGGTCAGACCACAAATACAACACATACAACAACATTGGCTACACTCTGTTCATCAGTGTGTTCATGTTTTTGAAGAGTAACACAAAACATGCATTGTCCCAGTCTGCACTCACAGAAGTGCTGACAATGATAACATAGTTTATTACAGTAGGCACTCATATGGGAGTCTAACGTTCCCTTTTAATGAATGGCTTTGCATGAAGGTATTCGAATTAGTGAGATATATGATTATTACAGTGAAAGAAACACATTAGCCATGAAAAAACAAAAAGAAAGTCAGCGCTCGTCTTGCCAAGCCAACTCCCTCCTCCCCTCCTCCCCGCCTCACCAATCTTGCAGATCTTGTGTTCTCGTCCAAGACGGCGTACAGAGGTCAAGTAGAGGTCGCGGTTCTTGTCTATCAGGGCGATCTTCCTTTCACTTGCCGGACCACACTGGTCCAGAGCGATCTCCACCACCTCCAGCTATATAGAAACAAACACACCCAAGCACACACACACACACACACACACACACACACACCAAAACACAAAGGTAAGACTGAGCAGAGGAGGGAATGATGGAAAGGAGACAAAAGATCAGGAAAAGAAACCAAAGGGGGAGAGGCGTTAGTACTGTGACCCAACAGTGTTTTTGCCAAAAGAGTGTGTGTGTGTGTGTGTGAGTGTGTGTGTGTGTGCATGCGTGTTGGCTGGAGCCAGTTGGCTGCAGCGTGGTGTCTTGGAGCTGTGGACTACTGGCAGACAAAGCCATGCTGACAAACAGTAACTGCTGAGCCTGGCTACCTCCACTTCTTCTCCTCCTAGTCCTCCTTCTCTTCTAATTCATTCCTTCTTTTTGTCTCTTTCACCCTTCGTTTTACTCCAAAACCCTTCCCCCATTCTCTTCCTGTCTCTTTATTTTCTCTCCCCCTTCTGGATATGTGTTGGTTTCTCTTTTTTTAAGCACACACACACAGAGAGAGAGAGAGCCATTCTGAAAAGACTGCTCCCCTCATCTAGGCCTATTTGGAAAGAGCGATGGAGAGGAAGAGAGCGAGACAGGCAGAACAATTAGGGGGAAAAAAGATTACCCACCTTGTGAGTCAAGGGCTTCCCATCGGCGAGGGCTTTCCCCGTCAAGGCGTCGAACAGAAAGACGACTGGTTCAGAGAGGAGAAAAGATAAACATAATAAAGGCTCGTTCCGCCCTGTTCGTCACCTCGTGATCGAGGGGTCAAGCGGACAGAGAGATCGACCGCTCACCCTTCTCGTCGCTCTTGTCTCGGATGGCGACGGTATCGTTGCTGAGGGAGACAGACTGGGCGTTGAGGATGTCGGTTCTCATACCGGGGAACTTGGGCGACGAGATCAGCCGACCCTCATAGGAGAACAGGTACAACCCAGCTCCATCCACTAACAGAAAGTGTCTGGGTGAGAGAGAGAGAGAGAGAGAGAGAGAGAGAGAGGAGGCAAGGAGATGAGAGAGGTGGATGTGTGTGGATATGAATGGGGGAACAGACAGAGGAGAGAAAGAGATAGATGAAATGTCAAGGAGTAAAGGAATGAAAAGAGCAATGGAGTTAATGAACTGACAATTGGGTGGTCCATTAGGTCATCTGAACATGTAATGCACATTAACACAGCGTTGACTTACTCGGCGAGCCTCGGCCTGCTCGACTGTAAGTACAGGATGGCCGCTAATCTATTTAGCTCTACACTGATTGTCAGGGACACTGCACTGGAGTATTGTGCAACAGCTACTCCATATCAAGCTAATTTCCCCCTGTGGTCTTATTGTATGACGGGGCTGGATACACTGGAGCACACTCCTTTTGTGTGTGTGTGTGTGTGTGTGTGTGTGTGTGTGTGTGTGTGTGTGTGTGTGTGTGTGTGTGTGTGTGTGTGTGTGTGTGTGTGTGTGTGTTTGGCTGGCTGCTTGATTGAGTGGTCAGTGTCGAGTAATGAAGCATTAGAGGCTGATAGATGATCCAACAGCTTGTTCTCCCTCTGCACACAGGCTATTGCTGCACTGCTACTGGAATGGAGAGAGAGGGGGGGAGAGAGAGAGAGAGGGAGAGAGAGAGAGAGAGAGAGAGAGAGAGAGAGAGAGAGAGAGAGAGAGAGAGAGAGAGAGAGAGAGAGAGAGAGAGAGAGAGAGAGAGAGACTCACTTCTCTGCCTGCAGTATGAGGCTGACTGTTCCCTCTTTCAGATCAAAGATGAGAGGAGTATTCCAGTTCCTAGAGCTGTAACAAACACACACAAATTAAACACACACACTACAAAATGACTTGTACACTTCTTGTACACAAAAAGACACATCTCATAAAAAGTGCTGAGGAGAAAATGGCACACAAAAAGAGCAGGAATAGACAGAATGAAAGATAAACCAACATAAAAGAAATGCCTTTAGGAAGGAGAAGAGAGAAGCCGATCATCTACACAGAGAATGGAAAGACCGCAGTGATAGACGGAGTGACAGAAAGAAAGAGCATCACAGAGATACGGTGACAGCGAGGGGAAGGGAGGAAAGGAGGGAGGGAGGGAGGGAGGGAGGGAAGAGAAGAGTGGGCTACTGACTTGTACACATAGCACTGCAAGGAGGTGGTGACCACCGCGTGACCGTGGGCCAGCGAGGCCTTGATGACCCGATCTCTGAACTCCAACACGTCTACCGCATCATTCACCACATTCCTCACCTGAGGGGGGGGGGGGGGGCAGGGGGGTGAAAAAAAACAAACAAACAAACAAAACAAGAAAGAGCAAGTGAATGGAGTCCTGGAGTATGGAGTAACAAAACAGGCATCAACGTTATACTGTTGAACACACACACACACAATGAAGAGGAGACACCGGCTTCACTGACAGAGGGGTGAACACAGCCACGTACACAGGACAGTATTTAATATACACAGGAAGCGGTCTACAGTATGTGGAAGCACACGTAGAGCGACTGTGGACAGAGAAAGCTGTTTTCACTGTTTAATGTGTGTGTGTGTGTGTGTGTGTGTGTATGTACTGGTCGGTACTCCTTTTTTCACCTGCATAGATAAACACTTCCCCTCCGGCTCTCCCTGTGAATGAATGAAAGGGCCTTTTCCAGCACCAGGTGAAAGGTGGGGTTATTTTTACAGCTTTACAAATCTTCCTCCTCTGCCCCCTCCAGCAAGCCAAATTTACACGCAACACAACCAGGAATAAAAACATGTGACCGCAAGGTGGTAAATTTAGCCAGCTGATTCACAAACCATTGGCAGATGTGCACTTTTAAAAAGGACGGCGAGGAGGAGAGGGGGGGAGGAGAGGAAAATAAAAAAACAAGGCCTGCGAGGCTGAAAATAAATGGCTGACAACCCGAGTTTGTTTGGTTTACACAAACTGCACTTGGTGGAGATGTCTACGGCAAATGTGTGTACATGTGCGTTTGTGCACATGCGAGTGTGTGACCTTGTTTCTGTGGGGGGTGTGTGTGTGTGTGTGTGTGTGTGTGTGTGTGCATCACTGTGTGTGTCTCTGAAAGTATATGTGTGTGTGTGTGTGTGTGTGTATCTATATGTGGGTGTGTTGACCGCGTGTAAACGCTACCTTGTGGTTAGCGTGAGTTTAAACAGTAGAGAGTGGTGGAGTGAGGGAGGCAGCTAGACAGACTGGTCATTGTCACTGCAGGGCTGCCTGGCACACTGGGAGGGTCCCGCTAGTAATGTATGGCTGCAAGTACCCAGGGCCTGGGAACCGTCTGCCTCTCCACACAGCCCGCTCACTTCACCTCTACAGCGTCTAGCGTCTAGCGTCACGTTTATTCTCACTCGCTACGCTGGATGATCAACTGAGCCAGGGCCCTGGGAATGTTTGCCTGGTCAAGATCAAGCATTTTTTTTGAGAGACACTGTATTTCAGTAGCCTTTGTTTGAAAAAAAAAAAAAAAAAAAAGCACATGAGCACACCTATAACGTGTAAAACTTCTTATACTACAGACTGGGACTGTTTCTTTCTGCATGTAACAGAACATTATATTCTTTGAGCTGAGATGTTTTCAGAAGCTGCTTGGGATATTTTATCTAACCTGCACAAATGACGACTTTGTTTCTCTTTGTCTCTCTTTTTTTTTAATCACTGTGTTTTTCATCATTTTACTTAAATGTGTTACCGCTTTGCAAATAAACTAAAGCCATTATACTCATTAGACTGGGTCCCAAAACAAGACTAAATCTACACTCTTTGGGTCTCTGACTGAAATAGCTAAGACCCCTGTGCTGTAAAGTACTGTGCCTCTATGAAAGGTTAAAAAGGAGGTGGAGAGGAGAATGTGTACTACAGGTGGCTCCGTTTCGCGTGCCAGTACACTGTAAGCATGCACACGTATGAATACGCCTGTGTGTGTGTCTCTGTACCTGCATGGTCCTCCTCTTGGTCAGGGTGATTACAAAGCTCTTCCACTCCCAGTGCTGCTCCACCACATGGGCAAAGATGACATGCCCGTTGCCGCAGGCCCCAGCCAGCTGGGTGCCGTCTGCAGACCAGGCCAGGCTGAACACACTGCCTGTGTTGGGCTTCTCCAATGCATAGGACCACTGGAGGGAGGGGAAAAGGGGGAGGGAGGAGGGAGACAGAGAGAGAACAATATGGTTAATGGCTATGGACATTTATCTACAATGATAAACAATTACCTGGGGGGCAGTTGGGGACATAGAAACAATGAGACGTTGAGAGACGAGACGTTGTGAGAGTGAAGAGACTCCATCATGTATAAATGAGTGTGTGTATGTGTGTGTGTGTGTGTGTGTGTGTGTGTGCATGTAATGTAAACTGTGCTAGAGAGACAGGGGCCCAGTCAGTCAGTCAGTGAGCTGTGATGAACTGTCAGACACTGAAGGAGCGCCGGGCCCTGCCAAGTCCAGCACTCGTGCTCGTAAACATACGCTCTGCTATCCTCATCTATTACATCCTGGGAAGGAGGGAGAGAGGGAGGGGAGGTGGGGGGTGTGGGGGGAGGGAGGTACGAGGAGGAGGGGGAGAGGGTTTACACATGAGCCCCCAAACTTGAGCCAAAAACTGATTACCAAGACCTCTCCTTTCTTTTTATGAGAAAAGGTTTAGGAGAGGTAGAGAATGAGAGAGAGAGAGAGAGAGAGAGAGAGAGAGGGGTGGGGGGTGAACGAGAGAAAAACAGGCACAAAGAAAGACAAAGAGAGAAGAGTTTTTCTCCTCGTCCGCCAGGCTCCGCGCTGTAAATGAGTGAGTGACGGCCAACGACTGTCAACTGCCATCGATCATCGAGCAGCAGAGACCCAGCAGCTCTTCACACGGCAGTCAAGGCTTTCCGGTTTCCATTTGTTGTTTGATTTTATCCAGTGTGTGTGTGTGTGTGTGTGTGTTTGTATGTGTGTGTGTGTGTGTGTGTGTGCGATGGCAATCACAGTAGATGACAGTAGAAGCCTGAAGGGCCAGAGATTAGTTAGAATAAACACGACCACAGTTAGGTACACAAGATGAGCGGCTCCTTCCCATAGGCCCAGCACTGTTTCTTTGCCCCGCCCCTCTTTCATTACCCCCCCCCCCCCCCCCGTGTCCCCCACCTCTCATCTCCTTCTTTCTCATCCAAATCTCATCTCTCATCCCCTGCTGTGCACATCAGGGGGGCCTCAAATCACGACCAGCACTGATTTTCTCGCATCCCGTTCCACCACCACCACCGTTCTGCCGCGACCCGCCGCACAAACACACCGTGTTAGCTGCTTGTGAAGGGGGGAGAAAAGCGCTAACGTCGGGGCTAGCGCTGTGCTAGCTTGCCCCGCTATAGAGAGAGACAAGTGTGGCACAGCGGGCCCAGGGGCTTGCGGTGCAGCTCGCAGAAAAAAAAGGCCCTCAGTGTGTTTTGCTGCCTCGCACACATGCTGCCGCGGGATGTGAGGTGTGGCGTTATTTCCTCTCCGCTGCCTTTGACAGGGCGAGAGGCAACAGGCGATAGGTTACAGGTTAAGAGGCGCCGCTTCTTTGATCTCTCGCTCTCTCTCTCTCTCTCTCCATCTGTCTGTCTTTCTCTCTCTCTCTCTCGCTCTCTCTCACACACACACACACACCTCTCAGCTGGAATTCTGGTCAGCACCCTCCCTGCAGTTAATATCATATCAGGTCCCAAAATAGTTGCAGGTTGAAAACATTGGCCCCGTAAAAACCCATGTGGACAAGAGATACCTTGTTAGACTTATATCAAAGGTGGCATTTTCTTTCATTTCATTTCTCTTTGCTCCCCCTTCCCTTCCCATACCTCTCTCTGCAGGCCCAGCCCTCCTCACTCATAAATCCTGTGACAGAAATGAATCTAGGTTCTCTCTATATTTTTTATTTCCACAATGTGTGTTTGTGTGTATGTGTGTGTGTGTGCCCATGCTCCAGATAAACAGGGGCTGGCCACTGCAGGTCTAACCTATAAGTAAATATATGTATATACACACACACATTATAACCTGTGCCGTGCCGTGCCGTGCCGTGCCGTGCCGTGCTTGGACAGGCTTCACCACCAAGCCCAGCCTGCATCAACATTTCCAATAATAAGAGATCCCATCTATTCTTCAGCGAACATCTTGGGACGCTCTGTGTTAGAGCACCCCAGGGAGAGAGAGGAGGGAGGGAGAGATGGAAGAGAGAGGGATAGATGGATGGGCGGGGAGGAGGAGGGGGGGGGGGGGGGGTCAGAGATGTAGTTGAATGTATACACCAGACTGTAATGAAGCAGGACACATGATATTGGCCTGAGGAGCACTTTTGGATTTGTGCTTACCTAATGCTTTTAACACATTGGGCCATTTGACTCCTGCTGCAGCCGGCCAGCAAGCCAGTGAGTGAGATTATGTGTGTGCGTGCGTGCGTGTGTGTGTGTGTGTGTGTGTGTGTGTGTGTGTGTGTGTGAGACAAAGCATGAGCGAGTTGGAGAAAGTGTATGTAAGTGTGACAATGGGAGAAAAAAAAAGGTAACACATCAGACTGGTTTAACTGTGTGTATACAGGGGCAAATAAATGTTGTGAGTTCACATATCCCTCTTATGTGCAATGGATATTTTCAAGGTGTTTGAATGTGTGTGTGTGTGTGTGTGTGTGTGTGTGTGTGTGTGTGTGTGTGTGTGTGTGTGTGTAAAAGAGGTGAAAACCCTCTGGCTTGTCAGAGTTGTCAGGCAGTGACAGAGTATGGGACACTGGGGGGAATCCTACAGCTCTCCTGAGGAGGTCAGGCTGGGCCAGGAGAGGAGAAAGCCTGGACACAGAACCATTTCCATCACAGCATTCAGCCAAATCTCTCTCTCTCTCTCTCTCTCTCTCTCTCTCTCTCTCTCTCACACTGAGGGACCACGTGCAGTGTGAACTAAAGAAACAGGGGGGCGATAAGGCTGGTAGTAGAAAAGAGGCAGGGGGGGGGGGAAAGGACTGATGGATGACAGGGAGGATAGGAGAGAGATGGAGGAGAGAGAAGGATTAGAAGAGACACAGAAAGAGGAGGCGAATCATTCAGTGGGAGCAGATTTGCTGACTGGCTTTACTTGAGCTAAAAGGGATGAACCTGGCCCTGCTCCAAACACTTTGAACTCTACTGGAGGAGGACGGAGGGAGATTCAAAATGAGGAGAGGAAGAGCAAAGAGGGAGCAGAGAGGGAGAGTCAATGACAGGATCAGGGCAGAGACCGATGAAGACGGGGGGCAGCGAGAGCACAGTGCAAGGGGGGGGGGGGGGGGGGGGTCTGGCTCTTCGCCTGGCTGGAGCCCACTCTCTCTAGTCTGAACCCTGCATGTCCATAATGGGCAGCTTTGTGGCCAGAGAGAAGGTGACAGACATGACGTGTAGCTCTCAGCTGAGCTCTGGGGGAGAGAGGGGGAGACCCCGCAAACTCACAATGAGCTCATACACACAGAGCAAGCACATACAGCAGCAATGCACGGCTGTGCATACACGCCTGGGTACACACTGAAACAGGCAGAAACACACACATGCCCCCACACACACACACACACACACACACACACACACACACACACACACACACACACACACACACACACACACACACACACACACACACACACACACACACACACACACACACACACACTCGTGTCAAGGACATGGCAGAAGACCAAGGTTGGGGAGACTAACACTTGTGATGATCACTCCGAGCACCCGGTAACACACCCACAAATGCATCCTGTGTGTGTTTCGCGTGTGTGTGTTAACGTGAATCAGACACACAGATGTTAGCTGCACGTAGGTGACAAACTGTGGAGTGTTGAACTGGTGAAATGACCGTGTGGGATGCCACGTTAGTACACAGCATAATTTGTCAATGTGGGTCTTCCACCCTCCTAGCTGCTTAGCTGGGAGTTGTTGTTTTGTTTTTTTACTGTCTGGATCTCTCTTTGTTCAAGTCTAAGCGATGTTCCACAGACCCTGGCTGGCAGCACGCAAACCACCATAGGGCATAGACATACTGACTTCATGACACACACGCAAACAGACACATACATACACTCACACGCCACAGCCAGGGAAATCTACTAACTCAGAGCCTCTTTACTTTGCCCTTTCCCTCCTCCTTTCCTCCTCTTCGCTCGCTGCAGTTTCTCCACACATGTTAACCATTAAGACTGGCAGGTGTTGTGGGCCTGCCGCTTCTCTCTGTTGTTGCCCTGCAGCCGCAGCCAACACGGGGAGGCCTGCTAAAAGTTAGCTCAAAAAAGGCAAAGACGCTCGTACTCTGAGGACCCCCAAAAATCCCAACCCAAGCTTCTTCATCAAAGAACACTTCAGCTGTACCTGCTCCTCTTTGTATAGGCCTACCCAGACTGTGCCCATGTCCTTCTTTTCTATTGTCTCACTCTTTCTTTTTAATACCTCCCCCACAGTTAGCTCTAACTATCAAACACCCTAATTTAAACTTGCCCTGGAAGAGAGTTCTACACAAAGACTCGCCTGGCATATGAAACGCTGATTGAAACAACACGCGCACTACGAGAAAAAGCTGTCCTGGATACAAAGAGCTATAGGAAAAAAGGGGGAGGAGACACAGACGGACCCAGAGGCGAACAGGCAAAGTGTTAGAAAGAAAGACGGAGGAGAAAATGAAAGAGAGTGTCTGTGCCAGTGTATGTAAATAATAGATTGGTTTCCCCCTTCCCCCTCTGTGTATCCACCCTACCTGAAGCACCGCTCTAGTCTGCACGTCCCGGGCTGAGGCAGTAGGGGGTGGGGTGGGCTTGGGCAAGGGAAAGGGAAAGGGTTAATGACACATGTTTGGGCTAATGGCTCCCAGTGGAGCTATCTGCTGATTCAGCCCCATTACTTCAGAGGCATTAAATATGTCTGGCCTGACCGCTCTCCGCTCCCTCCAGCCCTGATGCAAGTCAACGACATGCTAATCAGCAGGGTGGCATGGGACTTCCAGACTCCTTCCTAGCTCCTCTCAAGCCCACTCTTCTCCGATCACCTTTCTCTTCACTCGCTACTCTCTCATTGAATACCATTTAATGAGAGAGTAGTGATCTTTGCCCAAGGAAAGACAAAGTGGGTAGGAAGGTGGAAAACATAACCAAGTGTGATTGTGTGTGCAGTAATTAACTGTGTATGACTTTATGAAGATTCCCTCAACTGGAGCTGTTTAAACGCGGAGCTGGTTCAGAGCACATCGGTGGGTTGGTTACTGGAGCTAGCCTTGCGCAGGAGCTACATTCATGTCACTATAAGCTACAAATCTATAGGGCTAAACTACCGGTGGGACGTCAGTAACCTGGTAACCAATGTTCCATGTTCCAACTGATCAGACACTAAATGTGAGACATTTACTGTAAATGGAGAAAGGAGATCAGTGTCTGTTGTCTGTTGGGGAGTGTGTTTCATCACATTGAAGCCACTACTAATGGCTTTCTACCATCTATAGAGTTGGTTATTCATTTAGCAATTATTAGCGTATGAAATAATATTTTAGTAAAACTATAAATATTAAATAAACTGCTAAAACCAAAAGCTGATCAGAAAAGACTGAAAAAGCTGAGAAACTGGGAAAATATGAGCCATATAGTGCTGTACTAATGAACCAACATTGGTCAATCTCCTTATTAAATAATAATCTAAAATTAGTATCAGCCCCAAGAATCTAAATCCCAGAGCATTGCTAACCTCTGGATCATCTGTCCAGATTAGTTGCTTTGCACACTGGTTATAGAAGTGCTACGTTCATTTCTCTTAGTTTAGCACTGTGCTAACATTAGGGCCAGTGGAAGCCAACCTAGCCCAGGGTTAACAGTCTTGCATAAATCTGACTGGGTAAACTGGCAGACTCTCTGCTAAGCCAGCTGGCTTCAGTTAGTCTGTATGTCTATGTGCAGGACAGGACCTGGCAGCGCAGGTACAGAGTGTAAATCCCTACACGTAATAAACACAACACAGATGCCTGGGTGTAATGTATACTAAACATGCACGCGCCCAGCCATAAATAGAGAATGCAAACACACACCTATAGTCCAAGAGAAAGCTCATTCTTCAACCAATTCTGCAAGATGAAGTGTAGGACAGTGAAGCTAAAAACAAAACCATTTGTTGAGGGGAAGGAGGTGGAGGCTTTGAATGAGGGCTCTTCAGTCTCTCAGCAGATTAGGACACCTTGTTAAGGTCAGCCTGCAGTGACCCCTCTGGGGGGGCTGGGGCTAGGCTGTTAGGATCAGGATGGGCTGGGCCTGTGTCCAGGCCTGGTCAGCTCAGGGAATTGTTTTGGTTGAGAATAGCCTCCTAAACTCGACTGAGCTGATCCAAATCACCACACTTTCTTTACAGCTACAACCATATTGTATGCCATGCTACCTGAAGGCACAGTGACTGAATGTTGAATGTATTATTTCAACATTCAATGTATATTTAGAGTTACACGTACAGTCCGCAGTCTAATGTCTAGGTCCCTTTACTTTCTGCATTTGAGGTCCTGTACCATGTGACAGTTAATATTGTGTTCCTATGCAGGTTGTTAAAGGAAAATGATACCCTTAGATAACTAACCTGTGATTAAGTTATTCATCAACCTGCCTCATCTACTTGTACTTCAGTTAGTGATTTCCTACATTTCCCAGAATGCCTTTCGACAACCCCCAAAGAATGTGCCTGAACTTGTTGCATTTCAGCTGTGGGCTTTATGTTGAGGTGGAGAGAGCAGCGAGATAGCAACAGTGATAGTGATTGCATAGTGAGTTTTTCAGGTTGAGAAACGTGTCCGTACACAAAACGCAACGTCTTACCTCTGCATTGGAAGATGAGTATCTCTTCTCCTCTGCAATGGATTCCGCCCTGTGTTGTTGTTGAATGTCATTGTAAAATGGTGAGTCTAGTAAGACGCTGTCTTTGATTCTGAGGTCAAAAACTGATGTTTACCATTGAAATTCCACTGTATGCTGGAAAGATCTTGACGTGACACCACATTGTCTACGTTTGGCCAGTTATCCTTGGAAATAATAACTACATCACCAAACACTAAAATGGACCCAGAACTGCAAGGTACATCACCAATAGCTGTTTTAGGGTGGACCTTTCCTGTAATATGTCTCAGCACCAATGCTGGGGAGAGATATCATTTTTCAAGGGGAACTGGTGAGGTAAAATATCAAGGCACTGTTTGGGAAGAACATGATGTGCATCTAACGTGCTGCACTTTATAATAAGCCTAGCCCACTGCATTAAATTACACACTATCAAACAGAAAGAGGACTCAGGCCCATAAAAGAGATGCTTTCAAACGTTCCATGGCACCGCATAGTCTGAGCTTCCTTAGTCACACTGAGATTCATATATATACACACACACACACACACACACACACACACACACACACACACACACACACACACACACACACACACACACACACACACACACACACACACACACACACACACACACACACACACACACACACACACACACACACACACACTCACCTGGGGGTTGCTGACCAGTTTGACACCAGGTTCAAGTCCAAATGCAACTACTACCCAGGAAAGAGGCCTGAGATATAGCCCGTAAGCTCAACCTTTGACCTTGGATGCATTGCAGGTAAGTTGATAGAGAAGAACACTGTGTGTGTGTGTGCATCTGTGTGCATCTGTGTACGTGTACATCAGGGAGTAGAGCCTATATTTTACCATACAAGATCATCCTGGAGTGAAACCTTATTCCTTCGTAGCACTACACCCTTATGGCCTGTAACACCGAAATGTACATCACAATATATAATTCCGAGAGTTAAAGTACCCAAAATAAGTGAACTCGTCCACATGGACCCGGTGTCTTCCCGGGATGCTGCACAACAAAACCCTATAGCTATAAGCTCATTTCTAAACATAGGCCGGTGAAAGGAGCTCTGCAAATCTCTGCACTGCAATACCCACTTGGCTGGGCTAGATAGATACAGAGCCTGGGCCCGGGGCGAGTGTAGAGTGGCACAAGTTAGAGCTTTGGCAGGGACAGGGGAAATGGACAGAGAGAGAGAGAGAGAGAAAGCAAAAGTAAGAGTAAGAGAGAGAGAGAGAAAGGGGGGAGAGAGAGAGCAAGAGAGTGAGAGAGAGAGAGAGAGTAATGATCTACACATGGTTTCATGCTGGAGCCTCAACACAGTAACCATAGACACATGCTGGGGCCCTCCTGGGACTCATCAGCAGGACACAGCTGTGAGCTGGCCAGCAGAATTCTATTAGCACCAACCATGCACACATGCGCGCTTACAAACACACACACACAAACACACACACAGACACACACACAGACACACACACACACACACTCTCACACAAAGAATTTGCCTATTTGGCTATGCCTATGCTGTGGCATGCTATGCGGGCACAATATATAAAAGCCATCGGGCCTACAAACACCACTGACAGTAGGTCTAGAAGATACTGGACCACTTGACCAAGCACAGCAGATGAGGTTCATCCAAAGGCCTGCACAGAGGTTGAAGGGGCTGATAAATTTGGCCAACAAGCCTAGACAACCCTCTCTATGGGATTCCTCAGTACAGAGAGGCAGGGTTTATTTTGGAAAGCACTGAGGAGCACCCTACTAAACTGCTCTGTAATGGCTTATGTAATATCTGTTGATAACAGCTGGTTGGATGTCTGAACCTAACGGGTTACTCTAGGTCTAACCTCCATCCCAACACCTTGGCTCGCCTTCTATAATGTGAACTACATACACAAACACACACACACACACACATTAAGACGGGTGCACACATGCACGTACATGTGATGACAAGCCCATTACGTCTCTGCGGAGGCAAACACATCCAACAAATTATGCCAAATGGAGAAACCAGTCAATAAATTAGTCAACGTCAGAACGCAGCGCTGGTCTGATCCACATGGAGCCCTAGCGATAGGGGGGGAGGAACACTGGGGAGCAGCCCACACTTTAACCCTTTCAATTCATCCTGCTCTGGCCCTTCCTGAGTGACAAGAGCCTGTATGAATGATGAGCTGGCGGTCATGTACATGAGCAGGTGAACATGAAGTGATGCACCGATAACATGCACGCTCTCTTTTGTGTATGAACGGTTCATTGTAGTGGAATGACCTCATGCCCACCGAGCTCTGAGTCACGTCTCCATCACCAGAACTCACTCGTCCGCCCTCCTCCTCAACCAGCCTCCGGTACTGCTGAAGCCTCTTCTCTTTTGCTCCCTGCCTTCCTCACCCAGTCTTCTCTTAGCTCCCTGCCTTTCTCTCTCTCTCTCTCTCTCTCTCTCTCGCTCTCTCGCTCTCTCTCTCTCTCTGTGTGACATGTTTGTCTAGTGAGTGGAGGTAGTGATTTAGTGCTGCGGGGAGTGATGACTCTGCCAGAGGGGCTGGCAGGGCACTGTCTCACTGTCATACACTCACTCCAGCCATGGGGAGGGAGGGAGGGAGGGTTGGGGAAGTAAAGAAAAGAGGGAGAGTAGAGAAAGAGAGAGAGAGAGAGACTTGAGGGAAAGAGAAACCACCGTCTTTTATGGAGAGACCAATCCTCCCAGCCTCACTCCCCGGGCCAACTTTACAGGATATATTGGACAGTTCCACACTACACTTCTCTGCACACCCCCACCCCCCCGCCACCCCTTTTTTTTTTTTTTTTTTTTTTTCTCAGCTCCTTTTCATGCTCCCCTCCTGTTTGGTTTCCAACAAGGCACGGCTTTAGCCAAACTCTGGAGAGGTGTAAAAGTAATACCATGTCAACAAGTGTCTCTTACTCTAACCCACTTTACACATACACATACACTATAAAAGCTGGGTCAATCATCTGCAAAAAGGACCTTAGCATACACTGTTCCACAGACGGTGCCAGAATAGGTCCAGAGCTAAAAAAAAAAAAAAAGAAGAAAAACCCAATACCTGGTCAGCACAAAGGGCCTACAATACAAAAGGAGACACCACTATCCTCCAATTCTGGTAGGAAACCTTCTTAACTCTTTGGGATCATGGATGAAGTTCAGGGTGGATTTGTGCATACAGCATCCTACACTGCCTCACACACAACCTGCCTGTTAGACTGGGCTGATTTTGCTACTGACAATCTAGTGAGAGGGGGAACACATTTGATGGCTGTTTTTTCGCTGGCTGAGGAATGAAGGCCGTTAAAAAAACAGAATGTTCCTGCTTGTTCAAAAACATTTCAGGGGCAGCCTGACCCACACGGTAAGAAGAAGAAAAAAAGAATACGTCAAAATCATTCCTATGAAAACAAAACAGAGAGCGGTGCGTGGAGGAAGAGAGCTTTAATGGGTGAGACGGCGTTTTTTCGGAAGTCACGCTCTCTTGCTAGCAGCACAGCCGGGCAGTACTCTGCAACAGCAAGAGAACAACAGCGAGTGAGGCAGAGAGCAAGACATAGCAAGCAAGAGCACAGATCTCTGAGGGCGGGGAGGGAGGGGAAGAGCAAGTGAGCGAGTGAGCGAGTGAGCGCGAGAGAGAGAGAGAGAGAGAGAGAGAGAGAGAGAGAGAGAGCGAGAGAGCGAGAGAGAGAGAGAGAGAGGGGTAGCCCTGCCCAGTTGCCTGGGGAGAAAACTGCTCTGCTGCTGACTCAGGACTCTCTTTGTTTGACAATTCTCTCTCTCTCTCTCTCTCTCTCTCTCCCCCTCCCTCCCTCCCTCCCCCGCCCCAAACTTGTGCCGGTTCTTTTCACTCTCTGACTTACTCTTCGCCTCTCTCCCCTATCTCCTGTGTAAACCCCCTCTACATCTGCTGTTTTTCCACCCCCCTATTCTCTCTCTCTCTCTCTCTCTCTCTCTCCATCTTTCTCACTCTCTCCCCTCCCCCTCTCCTGCAGCCTTTTCCCTTGCTTTTGCAGTGACATTTTTCTCCATCTGCGCCGCACTGTACTAACCGTCCCCTTCTCATGTGATGAAAACAGATAAAGGCATGCAGCCTAATAAATCTACAATGATTTCTCTGGCCTTTTCACGCTCCACTAACAGCGGTTCAGGATCAGGACCAGAACTCTTGGCCGTTTTATTCCCTTCCAACAGCGGTAGTTTCCAGATGTTGGCTGGCCAGAGGTTGGCAGCAAACTGCCAGCCCAGGCCCTGGCATAGGCTCCTCACTGGTACAAGGAGGGGGGGGGGGGGGACAAGAGGGACTTATTGGGAAGATAGGAGGAGGCCTGAAGGAGGAAGGAGAAGTTGCATGGCACAAAAGACCAGAGGCTACAAAGATTGAGGCTATTGGACCCTCAAGAGAGATAGTCCCTCTATAATAGTTAATACTGGTTGGCAGCTATAAGGACAGCAGACAAAGATCCTATAGAGATGCAGCCTGCAAGGGAGAGAGGGAGGGAAGGAGAGACAAACACAGAAATGGGCAGAAAGAGAGAGAGAGAGAGAGAGAGATGGTGATTCCAGCTGGACATGATCCCATTCCCAGAGGGGCCATCCTGTGCAAGGCTCACAAAGACCCTGAGGGAACACCCCCCACCACCACCACCACCACCCACCCCCCACCCGGCCGCCCCAACCCCGGAGAAGAGGGAGGTAGGCAGGAGCCAAGCTCAACCTGGGGGGAGGAAGGAAGGAGAGGGAGCCAAACTTACCCTGAAGGGAAGGAGCAGAAGGGGGGGGGGGCACTGATAAGAAGGAGGGAGCCAAACACACCCTGACACAGGGAGGAGGGAGGAGGAGGAGGGAGGAGGGAGGAGGGAGGCGTGTGCACCCAAAAGGAGGAAAGACATTTAAATGGTATAACCCCCTCCTTCCCTAAATTCATACAGCATGGATGTCTGAACCCAAGTACTGGCACACAGTACTCTGGGACAGGAAAGATGGATGGGACAGAAAAGGGGGGGGGCAGCTTTTTTCATTCACTAACATCAGATTCCAGAGTCACGAGTGGTGCTGGGAGAAAATCACAGCCGGAGATGATAAATCATCAATTGCAGTGATCGAGGGCCGTTTTTTGGCCGTTGTGTGAAATAACAGCAGATTCCACCAGTAGACACCACAAACCCTCTGCAGAACAGCACTGCCGCTATGACCCATCAGCCTGACACACGATTCATGACAACTCATCTCCCAATACGTTGAGAGGGTGACAGATGATAGCAGAGAACGGGAATCCTTCAATTCCACCGTGGAGGAAAACTTCAGTATACATATCATTACTTATGACAGGGCCGTCTGAGCTAAGGTAAAGAACATGCCCGAGGCTAACGTGTACAGCCGGCACAGCCTTCTACAGGAGACAGAACAGCAGGGAGGAGGAGAAGAGCTTTACATCGGATCACATGGAGCGGAGTGGAGGCAGGCTGGACTGGGCCGGGGCTGAGCTCGGCCACGTCTTCAGTCAAACCTCGGCCAACGCAGACCAGGAGAGGGAGGGGAGGCGTTATCGCCGTTCTGACTTCTATTAGGCGTAGAGGCCTAATTCCTGTATGAGCATCAGACCGGGCAGCAGTGCGGCGTAGTGATTAAGGGGTTCGAGCCCTTGCGGGCATCTGCCCTGCTGAAGTGTCCTCGAGCAAGACAGTGAATCCTCCAGGGGCACCGTTTTGTAGATGACCCTCCACACTGACCCCCCTTGTGGAGCGTGGAGCAAAAAGAGAATTTCCTATCCATGGATCAAGAATATTATAAACACAGAATTGATTTGGGTTGTCCAAAGAAAACCTGTGGAAATTACGTCACATTATAGTGACAGGACAAACTAAGAAAATGGGATTGTAATGTAATGTCATGTAATTAAAAACAACTAAACTGCTGTTAGATGTATGCACGTGAGCATGGATATACACTGGAGGGAGAAAAAACAAGCACATGAGAGAGAAGGGGAGAGAAGGGGGAGAAAAGGGGGAAAGTGAGAGAGAAAGCGAGAGAGCACTAGGCTGGCACAATGAGTCCCACTTGTTAGCCAGTGACACAGTGTCAGGGATCGTGACAGGGTCCAGACGCTAGACACCAGCTGCAGCGCCTCGTAAATAGACTGCTGTCTCGCAGGCACATTTGCACGGCCCTGCTCACACACACACACACACACACACACACACACACACACACACACACACACACACACACACACACACACACACACACACACACACACACACACACACACACACACACACACACACACACACACACACACACACACACACACACACACACACACACACACACACACACACAGGCATGTGGGCACATGCGTACGCTAAGGCAGGCACAGATACAGACACTGACTTATTGTGTCTCCCAAATCTTGTAAAAGGGACAGTGAACCTCTTTGTGTGTTGTGTCCTACTATAGCTCCTGTATGGGCAAAGTGTACCCCCCCCACCCCCCCCCACGTACGGCAACTCAGAAGTGACCAACTCTTAAATAAAAAATGATTAAATCTCTTCCTTAGTAAACCGTGATATGAGGCAAACAGGAAAAACATGTCCAAGTTGAGTCCGTGGTTGCACTTGTTGGACCTGCAAGACTAGTCTTCCCCAGCATTTGTGTGTGTACGTTCTCATAAACTTTTGCCTCTATCTAAATTGTGTGTGTGTGTGTGTGTGTGTGTGTGTGTGTGTGTGTGTGTGTGTGTGTGTGTGTGTGCGCTCGCGTGCACGTGCATGCGTTCCCCCTCCCTCCACGGTGATAATGAAGGGGGGGGGGGAAGCACTACATCTGTCCTATGGTGTGTGAAGGGAGTAAAGGAAGAGGAGAGGAGGGGAAAAAGAAAGGAGGAGGAGACAGAGAGTTTAGGGGGAGAGGAGAGCCGAGCTGGACAGGGGGTGAAGGGGTTAAATGCGCGGGGCTGATCCTGCTGAGCCAGCAGCAGTACGTTAAAGTGCAAGGTTTCATTGTAGCAGATACAGAATGAAACTCCTGCCCATTAGTCACGCTAGTAACTGCAAAGACTCTTCGTGCTGCTTAACCCTTACTGCACCGCAAATGCATCACAGCACCAGCACAGGCTGGGACATTGTAATTGGTTATTGGCCCGTCTGTGTGTGTGTGGTGTGTGTGTGTGTGTGTGTGTGTACGCACGTGCATGCATACACACGTGCACACGAATGCACAGTGAAATTACAGCGATTATAATACAGTGAGTGTGAGTGTGCATATGTATGCAAATTGTGCAATCTCCAGTCTTGTGTGTGAGAGGAGAGTGTGTGTGAATTCACACTTAGAGAGAGTTAGATGGAGTGACCTTTCAAAGTGATTTTCTTTCTCTCCACTCCCTTTGTTTCTCTTTTTTCCCCCCCCTCCTCTTCATGAGCAAGCCTCCCACACCATGCTACAGTATACACGGTCTCTGAGGGCTTGGGGAGGAGAAGGCAAACATACCCTTCCCCCAGTTAGAGCAGGGCACCATCGTTGCACCATCATCCTCATCCTCATCATCATCACCACCACCACCACCATCACACTGCCTTAACCACACCGCACCACAGCAAAAGCATTGCCTCGGACTGTGGTGCAATGATGAACAAAGAAACAAACCAACAGTGTAAACAAAACCATAAGAGGGGGGCTTCAGTGATTCAGGCCATTACAGAAAATAAAGGAGAAAGTCATATTCAACCACATCTGCTGTAGGTTGAATAACATACACATTTTTGTTTGTGTTTACACTGAGAAAATGGATAAAAGCTGGCTTCATTTGACCGACTCCATTAGCTCATAACATGTTCCACAAGATGGTGACTCTTCAGGCCAAAAGCTACTGTAAATCCTGAATCAAAAAAACAAAACTTAAAAACAAATACAAAGGAAAAGTCAGTTTTGGTCATCAGCTTTGACACTCATCTATACATTTATTTTATTATTTATTATTTTATTTACCCACCCCCGACCCACACACACACCTTGCCCTTCTGCAGTAGACATCTGTGTTGGCTTAGACCTCTCTCCAGCCCATTTGTTTTAGTGCTCCAGAAAAAAAAAAAAACGCCATTTGATCCTAATTAGATCAAAATGGAGCATGAAATGCCTGGTGATCAGTGCAGAAGAGCCCAGCCCTGGCTGTTTGTTTTCATTACAACAGGTTTGATACAACAATACACTGACATCTCCACGTATACTCAACACGAGCCCTTAACGTCCCATCAGGGCAGAGCGGGGACCCAGCTCTATTATTTCTGGCCTAACGTTCAGCAATAATAAAACAACAATTACCATCCATCATTCTCTCATTTCCCCTCTCATTACAACTGCAGTTACCATCAGCACCAGGTAATAAGAACATGTGGCATGTGGCCTAATGTGGTTTACAGAGACATCTAGAGCAATGTATAGACAGTCTGTAGAGACTGTCCTGTACAATAGAAACCATGCTGCAGTAGAATAGTTTACAGGGTACTACAGATATGTTCCAACTACAAAGCACTATTATATCAGTACATCAGAATACACAAATAAAAACACACAAAATACAACATTGTGCTATGTGGAAAGCACATGCACTCCTAAAATGTGTTGTCACGTAGCTGCTGCTTCTCCAAACTGTCACTTCTGCAGCTGAGAGGAATTCTATAGGATTTTTTATCTGACCATGTGATAGCTGTGTGCTTCCATCCCTCAACACATTTGTGTTGATTGGAGGCTCTAAACCTGAACCACCCCAGTTCAGGGTGGACTAGTGATGTGGGAAATCCATGTGTTGACCCTGGGATGTCGACCCAGAAAAATGACACTGATCAAGATCAGTCAAACTCTGCTTCACTTAGTGGGAAAGTTCTCAAGCTGTGTCACTCTGTGCCTGGAGCGCCATGTTGTCCACCATGTTGAACAAAGTTTTAAGCTACTGCAGTGTCTTTTAGACTCGGACTCGTCTTTAAATCACAGAGATAAGTCCTGCTGTGGTGTTTTTATTGGTTGTGTTTAGCAGGTAGCAGGTAACACTTCCCCTTCTCAACTGTCATGGATATTTTGGAGTTTCAGCAAAAGGTAACTGCTCCTCTTATGACAACAATGGCATGTTGTGTGACGATAAAACCTTCACTACACACCCTGTGTGTGTATGTGACAAATAAAGTTCTTGAATCTTGAATCTTGAAACGTAGTCTTTGAATTAACATTCTGTTGTGAGGCATTACACTGGAACTGGAGTCAATACTGTGTGTGGGTGTTCCTTACCCCGGTCTTGTCACAGAGGCGCAGGGTGTTGAAGGAGCCCATGGCAAACACCTCTCCATCCGGAGCCCAGGACAAACAGGTGACTGGGTAGTCATGGGATGATGAGGAGTACAGTAGACGGCCATAGCTGTCCCACACCTGGGGAGAGAGGTAGAAAGGTACAAAAACAGTTCAACACACCTCAACAGATCCAAAAAAGCAGGCGCATACTTAAACGCTGCTCACCTTGTATTTGCAGTCCTCTCCACCTGATAGTATGAGGTCATTCACAGAATTCCAGTCCACTTTCAAAATGACTCCATCGTGAGCCTTCCACTAGAGTGAAAGAGACAGGGAGACAAAGAGGGGAAGGAGAGACAGCAGATGCTTATGCCTACACGATGCAGCGAAGCTATCTGGCGCATACTTCTCCCCTTTGTTGTGACCACTGTCTTGATCACAGAAGTAGGAGAGAGCTGTAATAAATGCCTCCTCCGAGCATCGCGCGACCACAACAGAGAGCGGGACAATCAAGAGAATACTCCAGATGGAATGGGAGTTTTACGATGTGTCTCTAATTCAAGTTGAGCATTTATTCTCGGGGTATTACTCGGGGAGCACCTCATGTCTTTGCTATGCACAGTGCTTAGGAGGACAAAGCTACGTGCTCTTTAGCCGGCACAGAGCAGAGCCCTAAGAGCCCCGTGTGGATGTACCCCGTGAGGTGGGGTACATCCACTTACCAGGAACTAGCTTGGTGATTTTCTTGACTGTAGTGGCTATGTCTATGCAGGAATTAGATATTGTGTTCAGCGATTCTTTTAGTTACAACCCAATTGTGCTACCACAGCATTTTGGCATTGACAGGTAGAGTTTTTAAATGTAGTTTCACTCAGTCCAATCATGCAGACCCCCCCCCCCCCCCCTCCATCTGAGCACCTATTAAACATTGCTACAAGTTCATCAATTGTTTCTAATTGGCCTAACTCAAGAGTGTACTCTCTCCATTATGTGTATTGTTGTTTGAATGGGAATCCTTCTTGTAGGTGTAAGAGGTGCAAAAAAAAGGGTGTGTCCCACTCCTGTCCCTATGGCGACCTCCCACCCTGGATGCTGATTCCAATTAGTCCAAGCCATTAGACTACTACAACAATAACACAGAGCAGAGAGCCTGTCACTAGCCTTACCTTAGCAGTGTTCCTAGCTTGTTCCCACTCTCTATATGCCTACACTCCTTTTTTCTACCCTTCTTTCTTGCTTGCTCCCTTGCGCGTGTGTGTGTGTGTGTGTGTGTGTGTGTGTGTGTGTGTGTGTGTGTGTGTGTGTAGGGAGTTGCAGAGGTCAGAGGTAGGGAGGTTGTAGACGGGGCTTCTCCTCATGAAGGTGATGGAGTTGGTGTGTGTGTGTGCGCGTGAGTGTAGTAATGGCTGCGAGGGAGTGAGTGAGAGTGAGAAGGCGCACATTAAACCCTCTACTGTTTATTTAAGGTCCCAGGTGCTATTCAGCTCTTAGAAGAACAATAAACAAATGTATACGTGAACAAGAAAAATACTCACTGGTGTGCAAGGTCTTTAGTCCTGCACCCATTATTAATGAACAAGCACTGGCACAATTTTCTCCTTTTATTTAGCCTCTATGTAGTAATGGCGGTCACTCAAGAAAACAAAATCAGCAAAATGAGCACAAGATAAACGATCATGACAAGAGAAGAGATGGACAAACAAAAAATAAACCGCTCATTGGATAATTGATGGATCAGATTTAAAAAAAACAACAATCGGGAAGACAACTGCAAATACAAATAGCATAGCAAGTTGCAACTTCAGGATATCTGATATTGTATTTGTGACAGACGGCAGCGTGCACAAACATCAACTTACCTTGTTTGTCAAAGACATATTTAAAAACTATAACAATCTCTCAAAATGGACAAGCACCCAGACACACACTGGTGTACCTGTATGACTTTAGCGCTGGGCTGCAGGGGCTTGATGACCAGCTGTCTACCTGATGTGTAGAGGATTCTGTCTGAGTCTGGGCCCCAGGCCACAGAATACACTGGAGACCCTGGAACGAACACACACACTTGTTATTTATTCTCAAAGATCAACTGGTAGGCTTTAATTCATATATAGTAGTTTGACTCTGCTTTGAGAAAATATTAGTCAGAGGGACGCGGATTCATTGTGTGTGCCAACTTCTCCATCTTTCTCTCTTTCTCATCCACACAGAGAGTTGGTGTGAACAATAGGTCAAAGATACAGCAGTGCTAATTTCTCCTCTCAGACAGTGTCATATTCCCTTAGAGAGCTCGCCTCATTCAGCCTATGGAATGACACTTCGCTTGTAGGTATCCAGCAAACTACCAGCTGAGCAAACCTGCCTTAACTCTATGAGCGAGAGTGTATGTGAGTGAGACAGAATGTGTGTGTGAGTGTGCAGATGTGTGTGTGTGTGTGTGTGTTGTGGTGGGGGTATGCGCGTGGAGGTGGGGGGGGGGACTGACATTTAACCCCACTCCAGGTGCATGTGGTTTCTCACAAATGCCAAGCAGTCACATGATCTGAAGCTGACAAAGGCAATGAGAGGTTGAAACAAGTTCCTCTCTCCTCCTCGCTCACTCAAGTTTTCTCTTCCTCTCTCTTTTCCAAAATGGGTCATACTACTAAGAAAACAACGGCCCACAGTCCTACCTGTGATTCCTCCTGTTGTGCTTTTGTGTGTATGCATGAAATTGAGGGCTCTGCAAAGAGTCCCGTGTGGGGAAGATGTGTCCACGCCTGCTCTGTGGTACCAACACAATCTCCAGGTGTTCCGCAAATCTGTAGGTCTGTTCAGCAGCCCACCACCCGGCAGCTCATTCTCCAAACAGCCAGCTAAGGGAAAATGTTCCTACGTACTCGGGCCGAATTGCTCTTTCCCCTGCCAGGTTTTCCACAGCACCAGTCATTCAGCAGGAGTGTGCCATCTATTTCCCAAGAAGCCAACGTTAACCCAACTCCCCCATCTTTTTTCTGTTCCACTACTGAGAAGAAACATTTAATAAGTAAAACAGCACAATGAATCAATTAATAAGTAAGCCATCTGTAATGCGGGCACTGGACAGAGAAATGTATTATTAGGAGTCTTTTTTATGGCTTTTAATAAAACTCCACTCCTATAAACCTTTGAAACTTTATGGCGCTTTTAATAAAAAAATGGAACTGGAGCAGTGACTCTGCTTTTGGTTGTATTGAGCAGCACTACATCCTAATAGGCCAACACACACACGCACTGCCAAGGGGAGAGACTACGTTTCCCCCTCATTGTCATTTCAAATTATCTGGCTTGACTAAAAAGGCAGCCTCAACACAACGGCAAATCTTTCAGATCATTGAGCCAGCATGCCACCACATACACACGTACATGTGTGGCACACTGTCATGCATGCAACAACCACACACACACACTTACAAAAAGAAAACCATAATATTACAAATGCTGAATGAAAGTCAAAAGAATAAAATAAAAGAGAATGTGCGCTGGAACAACATATGCCTACACTTTCGCTGTCCAAGTTTCTTTGCCATCTGGGGCCTCGTGTAACAGCGGAGTTACACGGCCGATCTCCAGGGCGGTTATTCTGAGCTTGGCATCAGCCAGGAGCCCAGTGAAGAGGGGAACCTGTGTGTCATGGCACCAGGAGTAGGGCTCCCTGAATACACATAAATAAGACTGTAGTCCTGCATGCCTAGTCCCCTCGCCTCTCATCAAGTCTCTACCGCCGTTTCTCTCTCCAACAGCCTCATTCCGTCCTGTTCATTCAGAGAGGTGCTCTTTAAGCCGGAGGGGCCAAAAATGATCAGTGCAGTGTGCAAGCGAGCGAGAGAGAGAGCAAGAGAGAGAGAGAGAGAGAGAGAGAGAGAGACTGTAATTGCTGTGTGTTGCCTTGCATTTACTAAATGTCTGCCTGGTGGTTGGTCAGAGACTGGCTTCATGTGGCTGCTGCCGGCTGGCTGCCATCATGGTTGTGAGTGCTTAAAACTGTCCCAGTCTAAAACTCAAATTAGCTCCTTCTCTGGCTCAAAGTGACTCAAAGCAATCAAAGTGTATATGAGATCAAGATTCATTTTCACGTGTCACTGCTAATCACAGAAGTATTAATAATGTGATCCATGTAGACAAATATTTTTTTTCGCCTGCTCCCACACAGGGAGGTCAGAGTGCAGGGTCAGCTACAGAGCAGCACCCCTGAAGCTGGTGGGGATTCGGTGTCTCGCTCAAGGACACTTCAGCAGGGCAGATGCTTGCTGACATGGGGGGCTTTTAACCTGGGTCCTAGCTGAGGCACACTCTCCCTACTCACTACGTCACACCGCCGCCCCAAATTACTTATGACACTCGAGCTGAAGATAAGCATGACTCTACATCTATTACCTCTATCACATCATCTGCTCTTCTACTGTAATGAACACCAGCACTTATTCCAGCAGCCATTATTGTGTTAATCACACTAGAGGGCAGTGGTTGAGTGCGGGACAAATGAGTGAGCTCTACTTTGTTCATAAATATTTGGTTTTCTATAATTATAAACAACCTTTTTCATAAAGAGATAGACACATATTTATATTAAATCCAGCCAAGGAGTGAGAGTGAGGTTCTGAATGGTCTCTAGCCTTACCTTGTTGGGCTAGTGTAGAGCGCAGCATGCCACTTTTGGACCAGATCTTGATCTGCCCGTCCTCTCCAGCTAAAAGAAAAGTTATAGACAACAGACAAAGTGGACTTCAGATTAAAAAGCAGTAAATACATTTCTAATGCACAAGATTCAAAATGTTAATTCAAATTTACACATAGATAAGATGAAGATATACAGAGACTGTGTGTGTGTGCATCCCTGTCATCTTTACCTGTGATCAGAGCAGTCCCATCATAGTTCCATCTCCCAGCCAGAACAGCTCCTTTATGTGCCTCCACACTCTTCTCAATGCGCCCTGTCTTGGAGGTCAGATGGAACTTCCCTGCACAGTGACAAAAGAAAGCTCGCTATAAGGCAAGTCAAAAGCTCTAGGCCACGGTTGGGATGGAGGGGTGGGGTTTATGGTCTATGATTCATGAACAGCAGTGTCTGTTGTAATTCACCAGGTACTAAATGGATGCTGACTGATATACTGGCTACTGAGACCAAACTTTTTTCAAGTCTGAGAGGTTCAGGTCTGTATGTGAGGGGCCAAACAAATACAAAACTTATCTACAATATGCAATCCAAAACACCAGCAAGGAGAATCATTTTGCTATGCTTAAATATTATAATCTAACAATACAAATAAATGTAAAATGATAATTATGAATCCACTACAATTCCCCAGAGACATATTTTCTCCTCCTAGCTAAATTACAAACTTCTTCAAATACAAAGCCGAAGAGTGAAAGCAAAGGGACTTCTGTTGCTTGAATTAAAGCAATTTCCTATCTGCTAGACACGACAAGCGATCAGGCATGGAGACAGTTATTGAAGACACTAGCCAACCATATACTTTGTGGCAGTGCGTATTAAAAAAATCAGAATGTTCTATGTAATTTCTGGTTGCCTAAAACTGCAAATCAGCATGCTGCTGCTCTCTCCCATTTCTAAATTTAGACGTCTCAACAAAAGTGAATGTCACCAATCCAGGAAAGCAGGTAGTGAATACAACAACAACGTCTGGCTGTATTAAGGGCCACTTCAGAATGAAAGTAGACTTATTAAGAGACTTATTAATTAGAGAAAGACAATTTCAAAAATGTTATTGCGTGCTGTTGCTCAATATTTAGTTTTGGGAGCAGAGGCAGAAAATAGGACTGACGAGTGTTACACCAAACCTTATTTTTTACTCTGTTTTGTTTTTCTTTTAAATCAGTCAAACTGCATAGCTACTGTGTCAGTCAATACAGGGAGCAAAACACAGATTTGATACGTTGGCCCAGAGAAGGGGAAGCCCACTAATCAAATGAGGTTAGGGAAAGCCATCAAGTTACTATAGATTCCTCCCACCCAATGTTCAACTGTTTCATATCTCTGTGAAAATGTTAAACAACAGACAGAACTGAAATGTGCAACAGAAATATCCAGCGTATATTGATATCAATAGGGATATTTTTGTGCAACTGCCCTGGCTTTGTCTCTCAACAAGAGAAAATAACTTTAAAAAATAAGTTAAGAAAAATAAGAGCAATACTGATATTTGTGTAACTGTAACAAGGCATGAAGCAGTAGAAAGTTGCACAAGTGAATGGTAGCAGAGTTTTCACTACTCCCTGGTCTGCCAGGGAAAATTGCTGCTTCAGTTTGTGGGTGTGTTTATGCAACCCTACACTGCCATTAGTGTTGTGACCACACGTCGCCTGCCATCACAGTACATCCACATTCTGTGTGTTTATATCTGATATAGGACCAAGAGCCACGACAGGTCACAGACACACTTTACACAAACTATGTTGTCAAGTATCTTATCACTGTAATACATGAATGCAAAAACAAAATCCACTTTTGTGATTTGGTAGCAGTGAATGCTTAGTGAAAACTAGAGCATAGTCTGAATCATGCATGGATCCCTTTCATAAAATGTGTTGAGCACCATTAAACTCAACATTATTTCTCTCAAGAAATCTAATGAAATTATTTACATTAACTATGAAAAGTGGTTCCTGAGTTGTTGCCTCATTCTGCTTATAATCAAGTACAACAGTGTCCTCCTAATCTGTATCAATATTAGATTGAAAATTGTTCATGGCCTTAAGCAATCCTTATGTTTTGCCAACATATGGTAATATGGTCATTTCTCCTCTAAATCAACAAAAGCATGTTGTTGAATGAATTTTATTTTGTTGCCTAAATATGACTGAATAACAATCATCTTTGTCTTGTGGCAGTTCAATGAGTGAACAAGTTGTGAAAGAAAACTAAGGACTACTGAAGCTATGAATGACCTCAGAAACCAAGCCCTGCAGTCCATCGGCCAGTAGAAGATTTTGGAGACTTGCCATCAGTGCTGGTGAGGACAAAGATCTCAGCTTGGGCCTGCTTCTTGCCACCCACGGTCTTAGGGAACCAGTGTAAGTCAATCGGGTAGATGTCCTCTTGCAGTTTGACCACCAGACTGGTCTCGCTGGTCAGCAGGTTCCATTTCAGGATCTGGTGATCCTCACTGCATGAGTACAACTCATCTGCTGTGGTCCAGCCCACACAACTCACTAGTTCCTTATGTGGTCTAGTGTTAAGAAAACATGGATAAAGGTTGACGATGTCCCTAGATGTGTGTGTGTGTGTGTGTGTGTGTGTGTGTGTGTGTGTGTGTGTGTGTGTGTGTGTGTGTGTGTGTGTGTGTGAGAAACGATAAACTGATTCCAGTTATTTGATTAGGTACAAGTCCAACAATTAGAGCTGACTGTGCTACCTACATATTACATATTTGAGCAGTAAAGAGTCACATATAAGGACATAATGAGAGCATAAAAAGGATATGTTTTGGTTCCTTCAGCAGCGATGTTTTCAGTCTCATGGTGGTTGGCTGTTACTATTGACGATCCCTGAATGAACACGAAAACAGTCACAATAACATTGACACTAAAAGTTCATTTTTGTCCAACCAATATTATTGATCTAAACAAAAGGAAAAACGCAGCAGATTACAAGCATGAAAATGTGAAATGTAGCTAGCAGGCTCAGTGGCTGTTGGCATGTCCTGACTGTTGTGGTGAAATAAGCGTCTGCCGTTGCTACGGTACCTGGCACTGACTGTTGCTAACGTGGTGAGTCCTCAGTTGATCCCCAGTCACACTTGCTTTTACTCTAGAGGCTAACGTAAACTTGCTTTTCTGGATAAAACGGACATCGCTCTATCGTTAAAGACTTCGCTGCAAGGCAAACTGCGGTGCATGGATGTTATATGCTCCATCGAAAGCTGTTTAAACAGTGAATACAGCAAAGAGCAAACCTACCCATCAGCCATTTACTGCTAACGTTAACTCAGCTAACAGTAGCTAACAACAGGAGCCAGAGCTTTAGTTGTCGCGAGACTTGTAGGTTGCACTTCCCTGGTAACGGATATTTAAAATTACTTGCAAGTACAAATAGAGCCCATTATAATCGATACAAATAACGTTATCCGTTAATCCATCGACGATATATGTTCATAACACGTAAACTACTCATCTGGGCGTGTCTTAGTTCTATTGTAACTAGGCAACCGTTTGAACACGTAGAAACAACATTCTACTCTGAAAATAATAATTATAATGAATATCATTTAACAACTTGGCGGGGAAGTATAAGTGCAGCTATAATTTCTCGTCAAGTTATTTTGATCACCGAAATAACTTATATTTCGTATGAAGTGAGACAGAGTTGGCATCGTCCCCTTTTTTGAATTTCATGTTTTTTTCCCTTGCCCTTTGAACGTTCCATGGTGCCTTGCGTCAGTTTGTAACGAATTTGGTTCGACAGCACAGTTTAGGCGCCATTTACAAGTGAGGGTTTTCAAGTCAGAGAGCGACTTGAAATGACACAGGGTGGAATTTTGTGGACTTTATTTACCGACGTTTGGATAACTAAGACTTTTTTAAAAATCGTGATATAGGGAAGAAAAAAAGACTCATCGGCGATCGTGTGCATATTGTGAAAGGTAAATAGAAACATTTTAGCAGACACTAAGCAACGGGTTCCGTCTATTTGCTGAAATGATAGTTCGAAACCAATGTTAACGATAGCTAAGTTGAGTTAACATTACGGTAGAAAACACATAGCTACGAACGTTATGAAAGAGTAATCGTCTCTTTCTTCCTTATATCACATTTAACTACAATATGCCACATTTTTTTTCAGTAAAAAAAAAACTAACGTTGACGTTACATCGTCACTAAACTTTCAGTTGCAGTATGATGAAGTTAACGTTACATTTTAAATTAACTGATCTAACTTTGGTTAGTTCAGCACATGTTGCGCTAACTGTCCAATTTAATTCAGATACTATATAATGTATTACTATACGTTTGGTTACAGGTTTACAACGCAGATAACTTGGCTAGCTATCCATTACGTTAGCCTTAGCCTTGCTGTCTTATCTTAACCAACGTTAGATGAGTAAGTTACAACAGATAACTGGCGACAGTCGATGTACGATTCACGGTAACTCAAGTAAATGTTACTTGCTACATTACGTGGTGACCAAGCTAGCGTTAACGGCTCGCTTGTTTGTCTAAAGTAACGCTGGTTGAATCTATTTTTTGTAACGTTGCAGTCGCTAACGTTACCTAGACGGATGTTCTAGATAGCGAGTTAGGCTCAGAATCAGTCCGGTGCATACCCCCAACACAATATACACCAACGCACAAGTTGAGATGAACAAAGTTAATTCGCATCGCTGAGGATAACATTCTGCAGTTCCCACTGACTTAACGTTACCAGCCTGGCTACAAGTGTATTATACACTGGCTGCCTAAGCTAGGCTACAATCTTAGCTTCGGGGAAGTAGTTTATTTGCATGTTAACTGAATTAGTTTGCCAGTTGACTTTACGTTAACCTTATTTTCCTGCTTCACCAAAACACCAAGGGTTACTAACCTTCTGGCGTAGAGCGCGTAGCAACTGGTTTCTCCAAATGTGGCACGATACTAAAAACGATTCTGTCATAGGAGTCTATTATTTTTTACTGTTATTTGGATTGGAGAAAGTAAATCTTTTACAATCATCGAGCAGATTGACTACTTGATCATTGCCATCTCATCCGTCGGACTGAGAACTATTGTCTGATAACTGGCTGAGTTCAGGTCATCGGCACCTACAAACTTTGTAATTTTACTTATTATAACAGTAACTTACGATGGAAACTACTTTAATTCGAGAGCAACGGCAGTGGGATATGACAGGGGCAATGATTAAAGCTGGACAACAGGGTAGCTCCGTGTGACCGTCTAAAGTGGAGTTGCAAGATTGACAGGCGCAGAAACCACTCATGGATATTTCTTTTTACCAATGACACCTTCAGATTAAAATCATGCCATCTAAAACTGCAAAGAGCTCAACTGCCGCCGCCAAGCCAAGAGGGAAAGGGTCGCAGCCTCGGGATGACTCCGGAGACGAGCTGGATGTACCCCCTAAAGAAACCAACTCCAATGGCCAAGAGGAGGCACCGCCGACAACTGGCAAGTAACAAAGGGTGTTTTGGTGTCTCTGAATCTAAATAAGTTGTGCTCACTCAATGGCGATGCGTGTCGTTGATGGAAAGGCTGTATTGGTTGGGGCCAATTGGCATAGCTCGGATAGTTTTTTCTTCCTTAATTCACAACACGTAGTTAGATTGGCTGCTATTTTTTTTTCTAGAGAGCTAGTCATCAATAAATGTCTCTTATGATTTTTGAGATGATTATGATGGCGTCGAGTGTGCTTATGTCCCGGTCCTTCTCAACGAACAAGGTAATTTATTTCGGATAATTAAGTGTTTTACGTACGAGATCAAAGGGTATTTGACCTATTTTTTTCTAACTTGGAATGAAATAATTTATTGTCAGCGGAGGTTAAGATGTATGTAAACAGGCATTGGTCGGTGTTTGTCTTCGTTTAGATATGTAGTAATGTTGAATGGCTGCAAGAAAATTATTTACAAACATCGGCCACATAGCTTGTTTATGCTTATGTGAGCACAATAGATTTCAGGCAAGTCGTTGTATCTTGGTGTGATGGCAGTATAATCGGTTATACATTATACTTAATTGTCGCAAATCAAGAATCGGTGTTGGTATGCTTTAAGTACAATTTGAATATGACTGCAATTTTCGATGATCGTAATTTCCCCTTTAGTTAGTTATCATCGACGAAATGAATGTAGCACATCTACTCTTGTGTATCAACGTTTCTCGTGGAGAGCGTTTGTATGATGATTTGGGCTCGTTCGTATACGGTCAAGGTCTTTATTTTCTGTTTGGCTCATGTTTTAAGAACAAAGAAATAGACCATGTCAACTTTCTCGGGAGTCGTTGTTCCTCTACTGTGTCCAACTCACTGCCTATGTTTGTTTGTTTTTGCTCTTCTACCCCTCCCCCATACACCACTGTCCCCACCTGAATCGAATCGCACCGAGGAATAAGTTATACTTTTGTGCTACAGATCCGTCTCGCGGGGAGGGTGCCGAGGCGGTTGATAATCGAAGTTTGGAGGAGATTCTCGGTAGCATCCCTCCACCCCCGCCCCCAGCAATGACCAATGAACCGGGCGCTCCTCGCTTGATGATAACACATTTAGTTAATCGCAACTTTAAGTCTTATGCTGGCGAGCAGATTCTGGGGCCTTTCCACAAGGTACGACAAAACATGATTGCATATGCAAGCCTTTTTGGGAAATGTTTTTTTGATGTGTTTTATTTAGATTTCTGGTTTACCCTCATCTGTACATTGTACTCATGTTGTTAATTTCTATTTTTTTGGGCTTTCATTTCATGTCAATGCAAACATGTTGCCCTATGTAGTGGTAGACACACTTATAAATAACAGAATTATTTATGATACTTCATAATCACATTTAATGCATAAACATGGCTTTCACAGAGTGAAAAAGTCACACTCCTCCATTTTGATTTAGAGTGTGTATCTCACATGGGGTGATCTAGTCATGTACTGACATTTTCCTTCAATTTGGACTTTATTTAAACTTGCCTTCCTATTTTTTTCTCAGTTTTCCTCATTGCTTTGCAAATACAGGTGCATGAAAATAATAGCCTTAACTACACCCATTCCCTCAGTAGACATTCACCATCTTTATGTGTTAGAAATTTCCCTTTTTAGGTTTTGGTATTATGACATGTATTTGTATGTGAATTCAGCATATTTTTTTATTATTGATTTTTATTTATTTTTTATTTCCTCTCCCACCTTCCTCCAGCGCTTTTCCTGCATCATTGGTCCAAATGGGAGTGGGAAGTCCAATGTGATAGATTCAATGCTCTTTGTATTTGGATACAGAGCCCAAAAGATCAGATCGAAAAAGCTCTCTGTGCTGATTCACAGCTCTGATAAACACAAAGATGTGCAAAGCTGCACTGTGGAGGTGCATTTTCAAAAGATTATTGACAAGGTATCTCTCTCACACACACATACACACACACACATATACACACACACACAGGCTACACCCAAAGTAATCAGTCCTATTGAAAAGACTGACTGGAAGTAGTCCCATGTATTCAAGTATTTTTTGAAAAATAAATAAATAATAATAATAATAATGTAGCTGCACTTGTCACTATTCTCACACCAGTGACTAAAACAGACTGAAAGTCAAAACTAACACCCACAAATCTGATAGTCAATTCATAATGTTGCTATAATTTATGTCTAATTTTTTAACAATTTTTGAACGAGCCATTGACTTACTAGGGTCTACTTATTTGTTTGTATTGTGAAATTTAAGTCATTTTAGTGTTTGTATAAAGACTTTAAATTAGCCATTTTACATTACAACATAAATTACTATCTAAACTGACTGTAGTTGGGTTATTTTGTTTTTCATTAGAGTTAATCATGTTTTTATTTGATCTGCCACAGGGGGTGTGAGTAAGGTGATTGTCTAGATCACTGTTTTTAAGTATATCAACCATGCTGGTTCACCCATTATTTCAGAGTATTAAAAAAATCAAGTTGTTTAACTAATGGCATAGGTCTGTGAACTCATCCTGCACTACAACCTGTCAATTCTGAGATTTGCCAGAATGTCTTGAAGAATTGGTGTACATGACTTAAATTGTTAGAACAGTCCTTAAAATTAAGAAACTGTAAAACACAATATTTTAGCATTGCATGTATAATCTGATGAGTTATCCAAACATGTTGCTTTTATTTTGTAAATGTAACTTGATAAAATTCACTCCAATAGTGATATGGCATGTCAGTTGTGTATCAAAAGGTCACAGACCTCACTTAATTGTTGTTCTTAATGTAGGATGCATTTTCTTATGTTATTTGATCCCCTTCGTTGGATTTGTCAATATTACCAGTCTTGGCATTTGTTGTTGTTGCTTGAGTTTTTCCTGGACTGTTCTGATCTAAGCTGCTCTGTGTCTTCTGCCCCTCCCCCTCTGAGCCAGGAAGGAGATGACTACGAAGTCATCCCCAACAGCAAGTTCTATGTTTCCAGGACTGCCAACAAAGACAACTCCTCAGCCTACCATATCAATGGCAAGAAAGCCACATTCAAAGATGTGGGGGCTCTACTGCGAAGCCATGGTATTGACCTAGACCACAACAGATTCCTGATCTTACAGGTAATTGTTATATTTTCATGCAATTTCCTCCTCTACTTTTGGCTTTACTTTTTTATCCCTGCTATGACCATCCCATTCTGTCAAAGCTTTCCTGCCCAGCATTCTCTGCCCATTTCCCAGCCCTCTTTGAGTCAAATGTTTCATGGCTATCCCAAAGCCATGCCTGTTTGTGGGAATAACCTGTTGCACTGAAATGGAAAGGAGAGGATGTGCCCTCTGCCAGCCCTTAGACTGCTATAGCAGCGCATCATGGTTTGAAACAATGTAGAAAAGATGCGAACCATTATTTGCTGCTTTAGAATTTTAAGGAAAAAAACATTTTTACCCATACAAGGACCTGGATGCGGGCAGCTGTAGTTTAACAGCCAATGCTGATTTTGCAGTAGGTTGCTTGGTGGTATGTTTGATCCACCAGTGGGGACAGGTTGGACCTTTCCCCTCCCTCTCCCATGTACCTGCCACGCTTTAGCAGCACGTAAATATTGGCGTGTGAAAATGGACCCCAACCCCAATATTGGCAGTGCTGCTTCAGTGTGGCCGGATCGAACACCCTCCATTATCATGGCTTTAATATTAGTTTACTTTTGTTTTTTTTCTCCACTGTGAATGAAAGGCAGTTTTGTATATTTCTTCTTTTTTTTTTTTTTTACTTTATTTTTGTAATCCCATTTTCAATTTAGTATTGCGTTAGACTTAGTTTGAACCAATTCTCTGGTTCCACTGTTACCCTTTTTGATTGTATTACTTGTATGACCTACCCATTATTACTGATTAACTTAAGGCCTAAGGGGCGATGACTCATCTCAAAGTAAAACCAAATGGCTGATCAAACTTTTGTTGTCCCAAAATTATTTTGATATAGTATTTGGTGGGATTAGGTGAAAACTTGGTGGTTTTGATGTTGGTCGGTTCATTAAATGTGTCCTGCTTGATTGTTTGTGCATGTCCATTGTCACTCTGTGTCCTTGGATGTAAAGAGATTTTGAGCTCTCTGCCTATGACATGGCTGCGATGACTATGGCAAGAGATTTTAGCTTGTTCTCCAAGGTCACTTTTCCAGGCCTCTGGCTAAGGGAAAGCTGTCTTTTTGTACACTGGTAAGAGCAGAGGATGACGTGGGATTTTTTTCCCCCTCCTGTACAGGCTTCTCCTTTCTCTTGTAAATAAAAGTAATATGTAGGCCTGCCCTTTTTCTTCATAGAGATAGGAAAGGAGTGAAGATTTTTACTTTTGCCTGTGCATATGTGGATTTAATGTATTTTAACATTTATTATTGTGTAGTAATTTTGTCATTCCATGCCTACTTATGTCTTAAAAATGAAGTGGAATATCCATTTAAACAAATTAACTTTTGAAATTTTTCTCTAAATTGTGGGCCAGGCATGTGCATGTACAATACCTAGAAATTAAACTGAAATGTATCTGTAAGTCAAAACTGGCATGCTTTTGAATGCTTTTTGAAATCACTTTTATTATTTCTAAACTCACACACATTCCATATACAAAGTTATCTGATCGTGAGTTCAGTCCTGGGTGGTGAACGTTGGTGGGCATTGATAAGGAGGTGGTGTAGTTTTAACAGATGCAATTAATGTGAGTTGAGGTGACACATGGTTACTACAACATGAATATTTCAGTTAATTTTCTTCTTAGGCATGTTTTAGCTTTTGTCTGATACTCTAATTAATTTCATATGGTTGCCAGATTGAATAACATGTTCAGCTTTAGTTATAAGTTATGAAACATTTTAATTTAACACCCTCTATTTTTTATGTATTTATATTAAAATATTATACACAGGATTATCCTGTCTTCCTCTAAGTAGTAAATCCACTGTGTTCTCAAAGGGCCTTCCAAATCTTAATTTTTGTGGTGTACATGATTGCATGAATATCTGCTGAGTTGTGTGTGTGATAGAGCAACATTATTGCAAGAGTATATGAGGAACTGAACTCAATTGCCCACATCTCTTAAGTGTGAGTGTAGTGTACATGTTTCATGTTTTTTATTTAATTTTATTCTTTGAGATTATAATTTGTAATAATTTTTATTTAATTTAGATTTCTAGCGCCATGGTTTCTGTGGATGTTTACACTTGTGTGTGTGTTGTGTGTTCTTTCCTCCACCCAGGGTGAGGTGGAACAGATAGCCATGATGAAACCTAAGGGTCAGACAGAGCATGATGAGGGTATGCTGGAGTACATGGAGGACATTATTGGCTCCTGTCGCCTGAAGGAGCCCATCCTGACCTTGGCCCGCCGTGTTGAACTGCTCAATGAGCAGAGGGGTGAGAAGGTGATACACTCAGCTACTTAAATAACATATCATGGCCTCGCATCGTGATACTCCTCCTATGGTCTGAGTCCAGCAGTTGCTGTGCTTCTTTAGTTGTCTGTTACTTTACTACTGTTACTTGTCCACATTGAGTTTGAGTCTGAGAAGGCCTTTTTATTTATTTATCCCCCCTCCCTCCTGTTTTTCTAAACTTGTGTTTGGATACTTCAGCATTTAGCTTCAGGACCTTTGATGCATGTATCAAGGGATGTAAAATAATACAACTTGATAGAGTTGTGTTGGTGTGAAATCTGGATAGTTGTGACTTGGCTGGACCAACTGCCCCTGACATGACACCTGGTTCTCATGCATGGTAGTTAATAATCATCCTGCACGTTTCGTGCACACACCTCCAAAGATGGCAGTATGTTGAAATAACATGATCATCTGTTGTTTTACACTTTTAAGAAGTTGCATTGCAGTCAGCAATTTCTACTAGACAAATAAGAACAGGATGCAGGGGATATTTTTAGAAACAAATGTATTTGATTATAGCTTTTATCACAAATGTTTGTGTTGTGGCACTAGCATGAAGGGGAGGTTAGAACAATGTTGAACAGCTCTCTTTTTGTACTTTTTTGTACTTTTCTTTTTTATATATCTCATAAGTGGGCTGTAGAAGAAGCTGTTGATGGTCAGTGTGGAACAGATGTTTGATTTGCAATAGATGTTGTGATGTCATGCTTGTTTGGTCTGCATCTACACATGTCAATTTGCCATTAATGGGTTTATGCTGTTGTGGCTCGCTAAATCATTTTAAGGAAGATTTGTTGTTGGGCTTTGTTAGTTCTGTCTCAGTTACATAAAGCTTTTTTTCTTAATATGTCTCTTTTGTGCATAATTGAGTACCCATATATTGTGATAAATGTGATGTGTTATATGTGTGATGTCACTAGATTTAAGGTATTAAGATATTTCATTGTCTGTCCCAGCTGAACAGAGTGAAGCTTGTGGAAAAGGAGAAGAATGCTTTAGAGGGAGAAAAGAACAATGCTGTGGAGTTCCTCACCTTGGAGAATGACATCTTCAAATACAAGAGCCAGCTATGCCAGTACTATGTGTGAGTATACCAGTGTCCTCAGACTGTTCTGCAACCAGCAAGTTAAACAGCAATTCATGTTTCCATTTAGTTCCTATTGGGAATCAACAGTGGGACCGAATTCAAAACTTTTGCACCCATCAGTTCAATTAATGTGTAGTTTTTGTCCTGTACTTTCAGTCCTGCGGAAGGCTGATGGCTGACCTCTTAGCCCTTTTTTTATGTATAAATAATTTACATGTCTCATTGGTTTTTGCTGTCTTGCTCTCGCCATTAGCCATGATCTGCAGAAGCGTGTGGTGGATAAAGAGGAGGAAAAGCAGAGGATCTTGGAGGACACGAAGGAACTCACTGAGAAAAACACAAAGATCACAGAAGAGATGGAGGAAAAGAACCAAGAGCTCAAAAATGTGGAGAAGTAGGGTCATAAATATTTTTCAACCAATGTGATGTGTTCAGTAGGTTGCTAATTATTTGGTTGTTGTGGGGACCCCTCTAGTTGTGATAGCTTTTGTTTAGAGGCAGAGTTCTGGGGAAAAGGGTAGATAATAAATCTGATCAGGTGAATTGCACAAAAGTCTGTAAAATGTATAGAACAATATTGCTGTTCAGTCCCAATATATCAGACAACAAATTGCATGTCATTGTAAATGCACTGTCATTTCATATATTGTGATAAATGTTGTAAAGAATAATTGGCTTTGGCTGCTACCACCATAAAAATCACCAAAGTCTTCAAGTTCAATATAAGTATGGAATTTTGAAATGGAAAATGGATAGGAGCCCTGTAGTGCCTGAGGCTGACTGTGAATATCAACTATGAAGCATTCACAATTGCTAGCAACAAGGCTTGTTCTGTTGTGGCAAAAAGTGAAACAGAAAAGCCAATGTATTTGTTTTTATTTTTTTATTTCACATATTTTATCTGATATTTCAGTCTCCAGTGATTGACTTTGAGCAAGGGTAACCAATATATATACTGTTCTTCCACCAGGAAACAGAACAAGCTGACCAAGTATATTGAGGCCCAGAAGGAGAGGTTCACCCAGCTCGACCTGCAGGACGTGGAAGTGCGTGAAAAGCTCAAACACTCTAAGAGCAAGACCAAAAAACTGCAGAAGCAGCTGGAGAAGGACAAAGAAAAGGTGTGTTGGCTGTTAAATTGGTGCGTGCCACAATTACACACGGTTCAGTGACTTAATCTGACTTAGTCTTTCTGTTTGCCAGTGCAGTAGCTATGATCGTTTCACTTTTTGACAACATATTATATTGGGCATTCTCGCAATGTGCAAAGGCTTAGGTCATAGAAAGGTACTTCCAATCTATAAGTCAGGAAAGCATAATTGTGGCCAATTTTGTGCGTAATTTACAGGATATTCCCATAAACAAACACAATGTTGCACTGTGAGTCAAGACAAACTCGTACCAGTGGTATGACACTTCAGTTTTATTCTGTTTATTTTGTCCCCTGGCCAAAAAAGAAACATGGGCACTAGAAATACAATTTCCCTCACTTATAGAAACACAAGGTCTGTTGTCCTGAGGCCTAGAGAAAGGGCATTTTTCAGTGGCTTTACAGAATCCTGTATATAGGTAATTGGTGTGTTGCAAATTTGTATCAAACACATTATTTTTTTACTTCCATTAGATTTATTACTATCATTTGGAGAATCAGCAGTTTGGACCTTGAGTCAGTTGGCCTGGTTTCTGGCTTTGACAGTTGCTGGGGTGCATCTGTCACTTTACAGGCCCATGTTTAACAGTCTCAAGCTTATGAAGCGCACTGATTTTTACCATAAATGATCGGTCTGCTTTATTTTTTATTATTAACCATACTATTTTCATATTTTAACATAACATTTTTCTTATAGTAACATTGCATATGTTGTTTGCTTTTAATTTAGGTGGTATTGTTATTTGCCTGCATAATCAGGTTCCCACAGTCACAAAACGTGGAAGTGTTTGCATTTGAAAATGTGGAAAAATTTGGCAAAATGAAACATATCAAAGTTGTTTTTGATATGTCTTTTTTATGTCATATAAATTTGTTCTTTGTTTGTGTGGGTTCTTTTCAATCTTTTTTCTTCACTCCAGTCAATCAAGTGTTCAAATCAAGCTTGGCTCCTGGTAGACTTACCTTCTGAAGGAATAATAACCCAACTAGCAAATTATCTGATTACATAAGTCCCATGTGATGGTTGTAGCTAGCCAAAACCATCCTGTTGCATTCAAATGGGCTGTCCAACAAAAAACATTTGAACATGGCCACTGATAAATATTGGGAAATTGTACCCTATGACATGGAAAAGTCATGAAATGTGATTGAAAAATGTGTAAGAAGTCTGCATGCAACTTGGGTTTTGATTTTTTTCTAGGTGAAGGTTTTATTCTTTGTCAATTGAGATAAATCACAGGGAATTAATAAAAGGTGTATAAAACTGTTGACATCACATTTCATGGCCAGAATGGCAATCTCTCCTTGCTGACCACTAGGGGGCTGTAAAGTAACAAGCAAGTTGGACTAGGTTGCTTGTCTGTGTGACTAAGCTGCCCACCAGTAGCGCTCTCACTCCATTTCACTGTTATTCAAGCTCTGTCCTTCTGAGTCTAAGGTTCTGTCTTTCTCTAACTTGTGTGCTCACCCCCCACCCACACACACACACACCTAAAGTTAAGAGTTCCCTCCTAGCTCTTAACATAAATATAGTTTATCAATTTATCCCATCTCCCTCTCTCCCAGCTCTAAAATCCTAGCTGCTCCGGCCACAGTAGCTGTGCTTTGGCAATGTGTTGGTTAGAGGGGGAGCTGGGCAGAGGCAGGCAGACCTCTGGGGAGCAGTGTTCTGCTGTGTGGTAGTCAACTATGGCCTGGCTTGTGTAACACTCCCAGCAGCCACATTCACTTTTCACCCGCAGTTAACCCTACAAAACATAGACTACATACACACACACACCACTCCTTCTCTTGTCTCAGCCGTGCCAAGCGGCAGACTGTTGTGCCAGTCTTAACCAGGGCTTGCTCAGTCCTGACTGTGTGTTTATAGTTGATTACAGTTGTGTGTTTTGGCCTTCTACTCAAAGTCTAGAACAGTTTGCTTGTAACTGACACCAAGCTTATTCAATCCATTTATTTTCCACCCCTGATCTTCTGATTTTTCTATTGCGATCTCTTTAACTTTGTTTATCTTGCCATCCTCTAATTTATGATGTAGAGGGCTATTATACTGTGATTTGTGAGTGTATTTAAGAGTTAAGTTCTCAAGTTGAACCTTGACAGGTGCGGGAGGTGTTGCGTAGATCCAGATTTGGATGCGTTTTTTAATTTTTTTTATTAATTTATTAATTTATTTATTTTAACCTCTTCCTGTCTCTTGCCTTTTAGCTGGAGGAGGTACGCAATGTGCCGGCCAGTAGTGAGAAGGCCATATCTGAGGCAACAGCTCGCAGCGACGAGCTGGAGAAGCAGAAGGTGAAAGAGGAGGGGAAACTAAAGGAGGTGATGGAGAGTCTGAAAGAAGAGACCAGTGGCTTGCAACAGGACAAAGAGGTATGTGTGTATCTATGTTGGCTGGTTTCACACTTTGTTTAACCTTGCATGTTAAGCACGTTGCATCATTTGTGTGAAATCTTGCCATTCAATCCTCTATCTCTCATCTTCCCTCTCCCCTATGCCTCCAGACCAAGGAAAAGGAGCTGATGGAGCTGAGCAAGGCGGTGAACGAGACTCGCTCGCGTATGGACCTGGCTCAGTCAGAGCTGGACATTTACCTGAGTCGCCACAACACAGCTCTGACCCAGCTCAACACGGCCAAGCAGACACTTCAGACGACCTCAGACACCCTGCGGGAGCGCCGCACCGCCATCAAAGACCTGCAAGTCAAGATACCGCAGTGTGAAAAAGAGCTCAAGAAGGTAAAGTTGAACATCAGCTTTATGTTTAGACTGGCTTTCTCAGGGTACATCTGTTTAGTGTATCTGCTGAGTGTATGGAGTCACTTGTATCAGCCTGTCCTTCTATCGCTCCTCCCCTTTTCTCCAGGATGAAGTTGAGCTGGAGCAGCTGATGCAGGTGGATAATGAGACCAGGGAAGTGGTGAGGGACATGAGGCAGAAGGTGGAGGAAGCAAAGAGCTCCCTGTCCTCCAATCGCAGTCGAGGCAAGGTCCTGGATGCCCTCATGCAGCAGAAGAAGATTGGCAAAATCCCTGGCATCCTCGGAAGACTGGTAACAATACTCCTGCAATATACTAACATACAGGCTTAAGCCCTATTTGGACATAATTCTGCATTGCAATTGCTGACACAGGACATCTGTAATGTTAAAGCACAATTTTTACAGCATAAGGGATATCTAACCAGTCTCCACAATTACACAGTTGGGAGTATCTACTCCATTTACACGTTATCACACCAAAATGTACCATGTGTCATAAATAACTTCTGTAATGTTGACATGGTGGAACAATGTCAATACAACATGGCTGCAGAGCAAAGAAAAGTCACAATTAGACCAGAGTTGAGACTGGATGTGATGTTTAGGGTGAACACTGAAAGAGTCCTTTCCCAAAGGAAATGACAAAATATTTGCCAACAATCTCAGGGATGTCAATTCAGACAGGTTACCTTTACTGGGCATTTTATTGTAGGGAAAAGAGGGCAGGATGTTCACCAGTAATGATTACATTACATCTCCCCCTGTTAAACTAATCCTGTCTGAATAGGGTTTCACTCAGCAGCGGTGATTCCTTCACATGCATTTAGTTGTCCTGCCCACCCTACGGCTGGAAAATTCACCCTAAAGCCAGAAATACCACCTTAAATTATCACCTTATTGCTAAGGCTCCCCAAAAAATAACAATTAAATTGCACGTACAGCAGTTGTCCAAATATCAAGATAGACATATCCAAATAAGTCATTGTTGTACTGCAACACCTACTGGAACTAATCCTGTAACGGTCCCAGCAGCAACTTGGGTCTCAGAATCCAAATACTCACACCCCATTTATACAGATATCTACAGCCAACACTGCTCAGCAATATGCCTTATCTGTTATGTGGTCTCAGTGCTCAAATTTACTTAACAGACTGTTTTCATTGCAGGTAGTGAATGCTTACATTCATAGTGAGACTTTTTGATTGATTCATTTTTTATATTTCCAGGGGGACCTGGGAGCCATAGATGAGAAGTATGATGTGGCCATTTCCTCCAGCTGTGGTGCTCTGGACAACATTCTAGTGGATACCATTGACACGGCTCAGAAATGTGTCACCTTCCTCAAAACACAGAACATTGGGGTTGCTACCTTTATTGGTCTTGACAAGGTAAAGATCATTAAACTTAGGAATTACACACTTCTGGAGATAAGAGCGTACACTTTTGTGTCTCAATCCATGCTGCAGGCTACACTCTGTGCCAGTAGTCTGTCAAGACAATGATCCGGCTCAATTTGAGTTCTGCTATATGAACTACTTCAGTATCTTCAAGCACTTATACAAATCTTATTGGTTTGCTGCTGGGGTTTCTGGAACACACTTCCTCGAACATCTGTGCTCATCTGTGCCAACCTTTTTTTTGTGTTGAGCTACTCGTGTTTCCTCTGATATAATAAAAATATTCCACTTCCTTCTGATTTTCTTCCACCACTCAGATGAAGGTGTGGGAGAAGAACATGGCTCCCATTCCCACTCCAGAGAACAGCCCTCGTCTGTTTGACATGGTGCGAGTGAAAGATGAGAGTGTGCGGCCAGCCTTCTACTTTGCCCTGAGGGACACCATAGTGGCCCGGGACATGGAGCAGGCCACTCGGCTGGCCTTCCAGAGGGACAAGCGCTGGAGAGTGGTCACCCTGCAGGGACAGATCATTGAAATGGCTGGTGGGTGGACAGAACTACTCACCTAGCTGTTTTTTTTTTTCTGGCTCCTAACTAACTCAATGAAGTTATATCTTTCTGTTCTTATCGGTCATCTTCTTGGTCCTTGTCTGACCTTTTTTTATTTTTTTTCCTCCTCCATTGTCCTGTATGTCCCTCACAGGTACCATGACTGGAGGAGGAAGAGTTATGAAAGGCAGAATGGGCTCCTCCATTGGTACTGAGGTCTCCCAGGAGGAGGTGAGTGATGTGTGCACACACATGCATACAACAGGTCTCTAGTATCTGATAATCACCATGGAAGGCCATTATTTTACAACACATAACTTTGTGTTTTCTGTAGCTTGACCGTATGGAGAGCAAGCTCAACGAGAAGGTGGTGAAGCTGCAGGGCTGCCAGGAGAGAAAGATGCAGCTGGAGGAGAACATCCAGCGCCTCCAACCACAGCTCAGAGATATGAAGAACACCCTAGAGAAATACACCAACAGCATGACTGTACGACATACACACAGGACATCATTTACTGTCACTCACTGTTTCTCCCTCACTCATTTGGATGCATTCACAGCCAGTAATGATAATATGTGACAATGCATTCAGTGTAACTTGCTGTTTTAGTATGTCTGTGAGGCTGACTATTTTTCCTCTCTGTCCCCTCATGTCCCTCCTTCAGAGTCTAGCTGAGCAGGAGGCTCACCTGAGGCCCCAGATCAAGGAGCTTGAGGCCAATGTGCTGGCTGCTGCCCCAGACAAGGCCAAACAGAAGCAGCTGGAGAAAAGCCTGGGGGCCTTCAAGAATGGTAGGGTCCTCTTAACAATTTAAGGGGGGAAAAACACTTGTAACTTGTCAGGCCAACGGGCCTAATAGGTGGTGCTCAGTCATAGCTCCGATGCACAGATTTATTTGGACAATGCTGCCTTCATCAGGGTTTAAAGAAGCCATGTCTGTTTTATTATTTTATTTCCTTTCCTTTTTATCTCTTTTAGTGTTTCTTTTAATCTTTTATCTTTATCTACTTGAATCTGTGTATGTTTTATCTGATGTTAAGCACATTACAATGCATCTTAATGTATGAACTGTGCTATATAAAAAGTTTGATTGAAAGCATAAACTTGCTCATAGCAATATTGGATAGGCAGTAACATTAATAGGCACCTAGTACTGTGTAAAATCACTGCAGTTGGCACTGTCATTAAAAACCTTCTCTCTCCTCCCCCTGCTCTCCCAGACTATGAGGCGGCATCTAGTAAGGCAGGGAAGGTGGAGACTGAGGTGAAAAGACTCCACAACCTGATAGTGGACATCAATAGCCACAAGCTGAAGGCCCAGCAGGACAAGCTGGACATGGTCAACAAGGAGCTGGATGACTGCTCCTCCACCATCACCAAGGCCCAGGTGGCCATAAAGACTGCCGGACGGTAAGGAAATGTACACGTTTAACGTTTTATACTTGCATACATTTGGCATCCACATACGTTTACATGCTGATACTCATATGGGTTCACTCAACAACTCAATTGTATTTTGTTTTCTGAAGTGCTAAGCGGACTGCTTAAACCCCATTAGTCTGTTGTTGAGGAGATTGCTGTTGAGTTCTGAAAACATTTGGAGCTTAATGTGTCACTATAGGTACCATGTCAGTGTAGTGCAGGTGAAATGTAAATGAGTACAGAACTTGCTGTTGATTCCATGCCATGATTCCAGTTTAACAAAATATCTAGGATGGGAAGCGACTACTTGACACACACTCTCACTCACCCACCTTTCCTTTATTATCCAAGCCAAGATTCCTACTAGGTACTTGCCCTAATACACATCAGATCCTGTGTCTTGGTAAATGTCCCATGTGCCTTTGTAACATGGATGTATTACATTTTGTCGAGTTATTACATAATGCAGTGTTATTACATAATGTGTTGTTACAAACCCCTAAGTTGAAATACCGTCACTTTGCTGAGATCCTTTTCTGTTATCCATCTTGATGGTCGTAGTTCAGCAACAAGCAGTCAGTCACATGTATTTGAGTCACCATGGATTAAACCATGGTTTGCATGTTCAAAGGCTGGCGGTTGTGTATGGCAAGTCTCAATGTGCAACGTGACTGGCTCTTTTTCACACACACACACACACACACACACACGCCATCATTCTCACTCAGTCTTATTCCTTAATGTGTCTTTCTGTCCATCTGCCCACTCCAGCAACATGAAGAAGTGTGAGGACAGTGTGACTCGTGTGCAGAGTGAGCTGGAGGAGAGTGAGAAGTCCATGGTTGACCTGACGGAGCAACTGAAGAAACTGGAAGAGGAGGCTGGGGAGATCATGAAGGCCTGTCAGGAGGCTGAGGTCAGCACTGAGTCAATGTGCCCTTTTACCCTTTTATTAAAGTGTTTTTTATTATTGCAGGATCAGTTCCAGTAGGTGTTCAAGTTTGAGAATGGCTCTCATAATTTGTCTTCTTTCAATAGAATCATACTGTGATCAAATAATAATTTAGTTATTGTGATACACAATTCTGTTTTTAAATGAATGATAAAAAACAAATACTAATTAATAGATCTCATAAAATGACATCTGAATCAAATTGGGGAATATTATTTTAAAATTAGATTTATTATACTTTAGATTACCATGCAGTTCAATGCAATCAACTTGATTATTTAATGTGCATTTTTTTTCTTAGCAGATTATATTCACATCAAAATTCCTATAAATTGTAATTTTGATTGTAGTTACATTTGTCTAGTTGTGCAGGACCACCTCACTTGGTCTATTTAGTCACTGAAGTAGACGGAAGTATGATCTTACTGTAGCACATTGTCCTCCGGTCCCCTAGGCGGCGCTGCCCGAGGTGCAGGGGCAGTACCAGGGAGTGGTGAAAGAGATAAAGGCCCTACAGCAGCGGGAGCACGCCCTGCAGGAGGAGTCCCTGAGTGTACGCCTCCGCATCGAGCAGATAGAGACCACCATCACTGAAAACAACAACAAGCTCAAACACTGGCAGAAGGAGGTGTGTTTTCACTCAGAATGCATAGAAGTCTGTACTGTAAAACATCCAATAATTATTACTTACCTCAACAAAAGAGTAAGTAAGGAATTTATACACATGCCCTTTAAGGCCTATAGCTGAAAAATACTAACACAACAATTGAAACTACTTTTAAAAATATATATATATTTATTATTGTTACTAGTAGGCTACCAGAACATACTGGTCATCAGTCTTGAAAACAAATCATCAAAACAAAAGGAGTGGAAATGAAAGCTGTGAGATAAACATGGCAGCGTGTTCCACTAAATGTAATGACTCTTTTTGCTATCATGTTTTGTGATATTTTAATGATTTTACGAATATTTAAAAAATAAATGTATGAATTTGGACTCCTTCTACCTCTGGTAATTCTGCTATATATTTTAACCTGGCTTTTATTGGGGACCTGCCTTTATCTACACATACACACAACCGTTTTCTCATTTAGCTGGTAGGGGGCACATGTTCGCCTTCAGAAGAGTCAGATTTAACCACTCGACTATCTGGACATGTGAATTATGTTTGAGAATGGTGTGTTCCTTGGACCATTATTTCCCATTATCCTTGTCCCTCTATTCCTTAGGCCTCCAAACTGTCCCTTCATGCCATTGACAACAAGCCAACCGAGGAACTTCCTGTGCTTACCCCTGCTGACCTTGAAGCAATTAAAGATCCCCACGTCTTCACCAACAAAGTTTCCCTTCTAGAGGCCCGCTGTGCTCAGATGAAGCCTAACCTGGGGGCCATTGCTGAATACAAAAAGAAGGTATGCACAATCATCCTAATACCTGAAGCAGGGTTTCCTCAACTTCAACACTATAGGATCCACCACTGGAGGTGTTATTTTACTCACACCTGCACCTAGTTTAATGCTCTGAGAGGTGAGGAGCAGTGAGTGGGGAGAGGAGAGTGTTTAGGTTTAAAATAAGCCTTAGGTCTATGAGCAACAACCAATTCCTTTCACCATCCCAAACATTTATTGCTTAAATGTAAGTCAGTAAGTTGAATTTGACTTTTTGTCTATCGAATGTTTACGCAGCTCCCAGGCAGCTGTTGATGCCCCCCAAAATAGGCATGCCCAAATCGGCCCCCGTATGTCTGGAATCCATGTAGCTCACCATTACTAAATTGTTAGTGAAACATGTTTCATAACCTACTTGCAGTTGGATTGGGATGTTGTACAGGTGGCTCCTGTAGCCTTTTTCACCTCTTTGTCATGTGACCTATAGTTAGAAACCCACTGACAGGGTACCTACACAAGTCTGGACAAATATGATCATTTCCAAATCTTGAAAAGTTCATTAATCACAAAAAAGCTGAACTTGTACACACAATACACACAACTACATGTTTATGTACTGGTAGCACAATATGTGAAACGGGGTCCATTTGTTAAGAAAGATATTCAGCCATAGTGTTTGGAATTCTTGAAGCCTGGATGTTATGATGATATAGTGTAGTTGGCAGTCATGTTGCTTAGACGCTATCAGTGTGAATTGTGTTGAACATTGACCAACATATTGATAAGTCTGTATGTTGAACTGGAGGAACCCTGTATGGAATGCAGTCAACAGAGAAACCTAATCAAGTGATTTATTGTTTTTATGAAGCATCCCTTCCTCTCCCTGTTTCCCTCAGGAGGAGCTGTACCTGCAGCGTGTCGCCCAGCTGGATGAGATCACCACAGAGAGGGACAACTTCAAACGTGGCTATGAGGACCTGCGCAAGCAGCGCCTCACCGAGTTCATGACTGGATTCAACATGATCACCAACAAGCTGAAGGAAAACTATCAGATGCTCACACTTGGGGGTGATGCAGAGCTGGAGCTTGTCGACAGTCTGGACCCCTTTTCTGAGGGCATCATGTTCAGGTGAGAGACATGATTGGTGCATATTCTGTGGACTCATCATATGGTGTTTCTTATTTTTGGCACATTGCTCCTGTCTTCGTCATGTTATCATTAGGTTTGAGCATTGGATTTCTATTGATCGTGCTTTTTCTACCACTGTGTGTAGTGTGCGTCCTCCTAAGAAGAGCTGGAAGAAGATCTTTAACCTGTCAGGAGGAGAGAAGACCCTGAGCTCTTTGGCCCTGGTGTTTGCTCTGCACCACTTCAAGCCCACACCACTCTACTTCATGGATGAGATAGATGCTGCTCTGGACTTCAAGAATGTCTCCATCGTGGCCTGTTACATTTATGTGAGTATTTTCACATGCATTTGGTGATGACACCCAGTGGCTCAAAGGGCTTTGCTGCGGCATGAAAGTGTTGAAAGAAATGGTGCTTGAAGCCATAACTTTCAGTTCAAAGTGTATTTAGGGCAGCATGGTGTAGTGATTAGTGAAACCACCCTTCAACATAACCCAAGTTCAAGCCCCTTTGTCAGCAAAAATTCACCCAGCTGAAGTGTCCTTGAGCAAGACACTGACTCCAGGGGTGCTCTATAATGCGGTGACTGCAGAAAGAAATCAAATTACAAAATTGCTCTAACCTATGAGGGACTGCAACTTTTTTTTCTTTTTTGCCTGAGTCAGGAGATCCCTGTATCCCTCTGTATTGTGTAATACAGGATTAACGAAGGAACTATTCAGGGAAATCACCCGTTTTTAGTTGCCGGGGTCAAAACAAGTACTAAGCCTTTTACTGTTGGCATCCACTCTGCCCATTATTTTTATAGCCTTGTGGATGAAGGCTTACTTGATTCCTACAGGTTACAATTTGCAGCAGTAACGTGCCATATGATACTCTCTTGAGAATAAAATCTCTAATCTTTTTTTTCTACCCGTTCTCTCTGCAGGAGCAAACCAAGAATGCTCAGTTCATCATCATCTCCCTGAGGAACAACATGTTTGAAATCGCCGATCGTCTCATCGGCATCTACAAAACACACAACACCACCAAGAGCGTGGGAATCAATCCTAAAACCATTGTGTTCAAAGAGCACGATGCTGTCACTGCTTGAAAACCTACAATCTCTGCTTTCTTTTACCTCTGCTCTCTATTTTTACTATCCCTTTCATACACGTAATGTAAATAAATCTCTTTAAACTTCTTTCCATGAAATGCTGCTATTCCTTTTATACTGTCTCAACCAATAAACAATATCTTAATCTAGCTAGTCTCAATCTCACTGTTGTGACCCAAGTGGTATTCAAGACTGAAGGATATTTACCTACAGTGATTGAGCAGTTTAACATTGAAATGAAACGCTGCACATCTATTTTATAGAATACCAGGAAATGTCTCAATGAAATTGCCAATTTAACTAAATTGTCGTTTTCATAAGAAATGTTCAATATTTGCGCAAGACCAATACATGTTCTGTGAGAAATCATGTGGGAGCTTGGAGATCATACATTTTACACCTCCGAGACAATTGTAACAAGCACCAGCTAACTAAGGAGCTCACTGGATTGCTTCTCCATGTGACCTGTACCTTATCTGGCCCAGTGCTCTCAAAGTGGCTTTTGTATATTGTCCCCCAGCATGAATGACACAAATGATTATGATCCATTACACCAGATTTATTGCTAAACATTTAAATATTGAAAACAGGTAGCAAATTCAGCTAGAACAGATTTGCATGATAAAGCATTTTTGTTAACAGTTTACAGACTCGAATTGGGCCTGACATCTCTTGACAGGCAGCTTGTTCAGTCTATTTGGTGTCATGAAAGTGTTTGTAGCAGACCCCCTATCAGTGCACTTTTGGGGAAACTGTCTAAATAGATATAAAGCTATTAAGTGGTGGTGACGTAGAGCTTGGCATGATGGTTAAAGGCACCATAAAGAGGTTTCTCACTACAACATGATCTCTGGAGGCTTTTGGTCGGGTAGGCCGTGCGTCTGGTCCATTCTAGCACCGTAGCTTATATAACATGTAAGTACACCAGGTTCTACATTTCACATATGACCGCAAACTCATTGTGTTCATACAGCTGTCCTCGTGTGTCCCAGCTACACTGTCATGTCCCAATGTGTGATATGTGGTTCTATTTAGTGTCATAGTTTGTCTAGAAAGAGGCAATAGGTCAAGTATTATATTCCTACACTTACAGTTCAGAATTCCACCTTTCGAAACTCAAAAAGATTTTGATTAATATAATGTATGCTGATAGTGGTCAGGCAGTATGACAGGCTACTAGTCCACTACAATCCACAGCTGAACATTATACTTCACAACACAACTCAGAGAAGACTGGGTCTACAGCTACACATCAGGACTGAACAGCAGTCTGTATTTTCTAGATTTTCTGTGCAATTCTGAAACCTAGAAATGATCAAAAATCATTTTCCGTCCCTCCCCGGACCTGCACACGACCCCTGAAAGCACACGACATGAGGCTTAACAGATACCAACAGAGTTAGGAAAGTGAAGCGTTCTCGGTCCATAAAGGCTGAGGGTTTGAGATGGATCCAGTTTGGTTTCTGTGTCAGAAAAAGCCGAGTGTCTTGAAGAGGGCGGCCAGCTGCTGGAAGGCATTTTCCCCCAGTGTGGAGAGGAAAGCACCCCATCTCGTCACAGCTTCCCCGATCGCCGTGCACGCCGACCCTGCCGTCTCCCGAGCAGACGAGGTCAGTTCGCTGCTCAGGCCGTGCACCAGCTGGCTGAACTGAGAGAGCAGAGAGAAACCCAGGGACGCTCCCCCGACCGGGTTGACCCACAGGGCTGCCACCAGCAGCAGCAGCCCCAGGAGCACCAGGGCGGGCGTGGGCCGGAGCTCACTCCACAGGCCCCGGATCCCGCCCTGAGACCGACCCCCTGCAGCCTCAGCCTCCGGGCCGGCCTGACCTCCACATTTGGCACAGCAGCACACCTTGGGTATGGGCGCTTCCTCCAGGCTCCCGATGGTCATTGCCGGCCAGTGCTGCTGAAGGTACTCTGCTGCCCGCGGGGTGATGGAGAGCGTAATGACAGAGGGCAGAGGGACTTTGATGAAGGCCTCAACCCTCTCTCTGAACAGATGTATCTTCTCCAGGAACACCAGCGGTGAGTCCTCCTCCTCTACAGAGGAACCCAAGGACACCAGGTCCAACTGTTCCTCCTGGAGGCAAGTGAACGACAATCAGAACTATCAGTATTTGGGTTTATATCACGGTTCAAGTTGAGTCAGTCACGATGACCTGATCCCTGAAACATACCTGTAGCTCCTTCACCCTGTAGATGAGCGGGTCATAGGCCCGGGACACCTCTGCACTGGCGTCGTCCAGGGCCCCCAGGTAGGCCTCTCTCTTCTCGGCCAGCTGCAGCTCCAGCCTCTGGAAGAACTGGTTGACGGCCAGCCGGTCCTTCCTCACCAGGTCCTCACAGCGGGCCTTCTCCTGCTCCAGCAGCCCCCCCAGCTCACACACCTGACAGAGGGAGAGAGAACAGCAGGGACAGTCAGCAAAATTAAGTCAAACGGTTACTGCTACTATTAGGACAGATAAATGACTTTTTTTTTTTGCAACGTGCATAACGCAGAAAACCACATGGGCTTTTTGAGTGGATCCAACTCAAAAATCGTCCATATCGACTCCCCTCACCTGCGCCCATCGCTGGTCAGAGAGTCTGGCCAACATGAGTGCCGGGGTCTGTTTCTCTCTGATGAAGGCAGCCTGTAGGTCATCTATAGGGTGGCCCTGGTGCTGCCCCAAGGTCAGACACAGCCCACAGATCAGCTGGCGGTCCTGAACACAGTAGACGTTCAGGGGCTGCCTGTGGTGCTCCGGACAAGAAGGGGGTCGCGGCTGGCTGTCCCTCTGGTACTGAGACGGCAGATGGGCAGACAAACGTGTAGGTGGGTGAGCACAAAAGAGAAGAGCAGCGAGAATACTTTTGCCAAAACGTGAGACGGTGAGACCGATAAAGTATGCTGAGCTAGCCACAGGATAAACATTTCAGTTTAGTTGAACAGACAGGAAGTAGTTCTTCTTTCCTACTTTCTCAATGATGGCCCGCAGAGATACATTGACCGGGCAGAGCGTCCACGCCGGTCGGGGGCAGCTCCACCACGCTGCGACAGTTGGGGCATTTCAGCGGTAGTCGCAGCGGGCGCCAAATGGAGTAGTTGGCGGAAACCTGGAGCACACCGTCCAGGCAGGTCCTGCAGAAGGTGTGCGAGCAAGGCAGGATCCGCGGGTCGGAGAAGAGAGAGTAGCACACCGAGCACGTCAGGTCCTCCTCGAGGTTATCCATGGTGGAGGCCCAGGACTGGCTTGGGGGGGGGTCTGGCGGGGCAGCAGGATGGATGAAAAGCAATGCACCTGCTCAGATTGATGGCAATACACCACCTTGCTCCAACTGTGAATGGATTTTATTAGAGAAAGCTCACAAATAAATGAAAGAAAGAATGCGTGTCATGTCAAGTGAAAGAATGTGTGTCATGTTCATTCAATTGATTCACTACACATGGGTGGAGTAGCTTTATGGCGGTGTGTCAAATCCATTATTCAGCACCATGCAGCTCCGCAGATGAAGTGTAAGCAGAGCGGCCTCTCACCTTAAAGCTACAAGTTATTTCAGAGTCACGGTGATCAACAGATCTACCCCTTCTGTTCCTGTCCCAACTCACTAAACAATTACCACCCTTGTATGATCCGCATCCCCGCACCGGGCTGTGAGAAAGGGCCAAGGTCTCCACACTGTAACTCATCCAATATCGGTTAATACACAAGTGTTATGGGGTGAGTGATTCCCTCTTTCCATTGTTAGGAGGATTAGCTGTCAGGGGTTGCCCGACTTAAAGTATGCCATGGAGCGGCATGTGCTAGGAGAGCAGGTCCTCTACTGAAAAACAAAAAGAACAGCCAAAACAGGTAAGCTCCTATTACAGGACCTCAGCTATATTGTTGTTGTGGGTATGGGCCCTCTCCTCTAGTTACAGGCAGCTCCACAGCGACAATAGAGGGCCTTATGCCAGAACCCCACCCCACCGGTCCCTAGCCACATATATACACACACACACACACACACTTTGTTGATAGGACAGGCTGTTCAACCTTCCCAGAACCTGATCTGTCTGTGCCTCCAAACTGTAACCACTTTGGCGCCCAGATTCAAACAGGTACCAAGCCAATTCAGCACATTCATCAAGCATGTTGGATGGTTTTTGTCCAGTAACGTTCCGGTTCATAAAAAAAGGTGGGTCATCTAAGACTTCCTGTGGGTGATCATCATAAGGCAAACAAAAGCCAATATAAAACACAAAAGTATTGCAATTTAGTTTGATACTCCTTACTATGAATTTTCAACAAAGATCCGCGTCAGCCTAAAAGCTTGGTAAACTAAACTGATGTAGTCTACCCTCCGCTTCACCCCTGTTTATCATAACATTTAACGGGCCGACATTTACTCTCGTGCCCGTTACGTGACGCCCTCTGGACACTAAACAAGACGCGGCGTGTTTCCTCTTCCACTGAGGGACAGACACACATCAGACTTGTGGACTTGGCGTGAAATAATACAGGCGAGTTTAAACATACAATCCAAAAACCACCACCCAGATAACTATTACATTGTTTTATCCAACAGAGTGCGAAATAATACCAACCAGCTCGGCCATGGCGAGTACTTAATCAGGCAAAGCAGCCTCATCTGTAGTTTATTGTAAAACAATTAATTTGGCTGGTAAAACAAAACAAAAAAAACACTAAAATGTTATTTTAGAAACTGCCCAGCCACTAGCTAGAGGGCTAGAAAGTTTCACTGCCCTGGCTGACACATGCAACATCTGTCGAGAATAACTAGTGACATTTGTCTTGCTAACCCACACGACCAAAAGATGTTGATATGCAACTCATCGTTTAGTTCAAAACTCACCGTCCGATCGGAGTTCGCAACGTCTCTCCAGACAGATCCTTCATTTCCTACTGCTCTCGTGCTGCCTTCAAATGCCCCTAATAAACTCCTACGTCCAGTCGCAAATACGTAAATACAGACTTATTGTGCATTCATGTACTTTAAGTAAATAAAAAAGCGGATCCACTAACGTAAGTACATTTTGGCGATGTTATATTATAGAAGTAAAGGCTACTTGAGGCTGCAGCTACAGAAAGGCGAAATGTGTATCAGAGAATTGTTCACTTTTACAGTTTCCGTCTGTTCCGCCCCCGTCGATAAACTCCACTGAAACTTCACAACTCGACCATTCAGGCATCATAAGATTTCAACTTTCCCATACTACTATTATGTTGACCAATTCATGTAGGCGCCACTCGTATTAACAAAATATTTCCGACAGCATTTGAAGGCAGCATTTATGTTGCGTGTAGTGCGCATGCGGATAAGCGACATATTCGGCCAATTGGATTCCATGCTCGCTCGATTTGAATACAAGTTTAGCTCAAGTGAAGGATTACAGGAAATCGGACAAGGTTGGAAACACGAAACCCCTTCAAAGACCGTTTGACTGTTACGGGAAGTGACGCAACGACGCGGGTCTCGTTTACTTCCCAAGTGTAAGGCGTTCATTCATTTAGCTCGCAGGTTTATCTTCAAAGATGTAATGCTGCTAATGCACGACACCATCAGAATGTATGTCTGAAAAATGGGGAATCTTGGGGGATCAAGCAAATGCACAACAGACCACACACACACAGTCCTCTCGATTTGGGTTTCACTATTTATTTTCTCGAAGACAACCTATCCTGCAGCCTATCTCCAAACAGGTTGAGCAAGCCACCTTTTATTTCCACTTCATATTTTTAGATTTGAAACCACATCTTTGCTAACAAGGAATGCTGCAAAAATACCCCTATGTTCAACAGAAGGTTATGACCACAAAGTGTAATCCTTTACTACAGTGTTTTGAAGTTAACACAAATAAAATGGGATAGGGTAAGCTTGGATATCTAACTGGTATAAGAGGGAAGGGGAGTAGGGAACTAAGGACTTGCATGGGAATAAAAGGTACAGCAAACTTGTTCATGGGTTTATTTTTTAGGAGAAACCAGGAAGGATAACTCCAGTTTGACATGTGGGTCACCCTTTCACCTTGACAAAAGGGGGTTAAATCCACACTTAGTCTAGCTGAGATACATAAGCAGATTCATTCCTGCTGCTCCTGGAAAAAAAACAACCATTTTATTTTCTGAAGAATCCCTAAAAAGCGTCAATGGATTACTCTAGAAATGAAACAAAGCTTGTGGCTGAATGATGCATATTATAGAGGTTGTTGGCAGGCCAAATTTACAAAACCAGCCAACACACCTTCAGAAAGACTTCAGGCCTCACTTTGCAGAACATGTGCAAAACTGTTCAGACTTTTTCTGCAAATCGGAAACTAATAAAGGGGCAAGGGAAGGGGAGACATGTAACATTTAAACAGCACAGTTTTACTTAAAAATGAAAATTACACTGTGTCCACAGCCTAAGGAAACTAAAATACCCTAAAAAATAACTGTGCTATAGTTTAGTACATGCAAAGGTTATGAATCACAATTCTACGTAAAATGGCCATATTTCTCATTTCCCACTGTGATAAGTCGAAGCTATGGCAACAATACTGCAAAGCAGTGATTTTGCTGTAACGGAAGGAAAAATAATGAAATCTTGCTAGGGGACCACTGAAGTAATTTGGTTGATAATAGTGATGGTGTCAGAATTTCACAGCATCAAGCCCATGTCTGGTGCGTAGGTTAGGGTTCTGGTGTGAGGGTGGAATATGATCCTCATCAATCACCTTTACACAAGCAATGAAACTAAAAAGCTGAAAATAAAAAATATAATAAAAAGGAACACACTGGAGGCAAAAAGAAAAGCCCAAAAGCCACCAAATGCATCTTAATACAATGCACTGCTGCTCCACACCTGCCAATAGCATTGTCCAGTGTCAATTAATACTAACTTAACATTAAATCAAAACAAAAAATCCTTGTGATGATGATGACTTTTTTTCATATCCAAAGTTCTTCCTTACAGGGATTTGTGGATCTGCCTCTCTTTGAAAGGCAGAATTTCTTTCCTGCCAATACGTTTCTCGATTTTGTTTTCTTCAGTTGTATTTGTATCTTTTTTTTTCCTCTCTGCATGAGTTCTCACCCAGTCTCGCACTCCCAGTCACGCACACAGGCAAGCACACACCACTCATCCGTCCATTCTCTCGCACATGCGACACGCGCAGCCGGACTCCTGGCCCCGCCCACCAGGGGGAGAGGGAGGTGCCCCATTGGGGCCTCTTGTTGGAGGAGATGAACCTGGCTCCTCAGCACTGAGTCCAGACATTCATACACAATGGGTCCATTCACACACATGTCTGATAGCGTGGCCGATTGGGGGAGGGGCACATTCAGGGTGGCGCCCTCTCTGGTCGGAGGACCGTAGAATAGTGATATGCTTCATCTCAGTTCGTAATTACTGTTATTGTTGATTTGTTGTATTGTGATACTTCAACATCTCTTGATTTGTTTGGATGTCCTTGGTTCTCCCTGGGCAGACATCCAATTTCTTTTTGTTGTCATTTGAAGTAGTTTTCAGTTTTTAGAAGACGACAGCTCCAATAACACAGAAGTTATGTCGGCATGTCTCTCAACGCATTCGATGTAGATGTTTTGCTTTTTTTGCAACATGTAGCCACTCATTCTCACTCGCACCCACTCGCCATCTCAAACTTCATTTGGGCTGGTTCCCCCCGGAATGCCAAATGAAATCCACACATTTTTCTCTCAGATAAGATGCAGCCATGGATCCCACGAGCCAAGCACAATGGATCTAATTTCTCTCACACTCTCTCTCTCTCTCTCTCTCTCTTTCGCTCTTTCTCTCCTAATTTTTTATGTTGAACAGAGTGCTGCATCGTGAACAAAACTCCAGAATACCCCAGATGCGTTCTAGAACTGGAATCCCTCAGCTGGCACGTTGGTGGAGTTAAAGCCGTAAGTTCCACCCTGGATGGCCTCTGGGACCAGGCTGGTGTCTTCATCAATCTGAGAGAGACAGAGCAACAGGACATGAGCACTGAACACGACGCAGCAGACACTGTGGGCATCTTTGCACCGATAGCCCACCTGAGTTCTAAAACCTCTGAGCCCATATTTAAGACTCAAACGCAACATTTCACCATAGAGTGCTGACTGAAGCTTTTCATGCGTTACTGGTGTTACCTGTAAGGAAAGGCTCTCTTACAATACTTGCACTCTCTATCTTGTCAGTTGTTTTGTTGCCTTTTTTTCCATAATTGAAAACTTAACATAAAAACAGACTTCAAACTTGCCGGAGTCCCTCTTGTCTCCTACTAGGTCTACACAGTAGCGAGTTCAGCTGGATTCTGAATGTAATTTCTTGGATATTAAACTGCAGCTGAATTTGCGAACTTGATTGTAGACTTCACAATGCATATTGTCAAATAGATGAAATAGCCCAAAATATCAACACTTACAATGTTGAGAAAAAACGGCAATAATATGTAATATATATATATTGCAGAAGAGTCAAATGCTGGATTCAGCTTGAGACTCATAAGGAAGTGGAGCATTGGTGACATCCGAGTGAAATTGAGACCTAACTTTGTCTTCAACTGTAACTTACATCATCAGATGAGAAGAACTGATCAATAATTTCATAAGCCAGTTTGTAGATGTCTTCATTTTCATGATTCTGCAGCTGCTCCACCTTCTCCAAACCTGAGGAAGGAAAACCATATTTAGCATGTACACCATCCAATACGCACGGCACCTTTAACATACAAAAAGTATCCAGAAATGTTTAAACGGATGAAGAGACAGCACAGTGAACCCGACTGTACGTGGAACTCACCGCCACACTCCTCAATGAGGTTAGCAATGGTTTCGGCCTCATCGTCGGCCATCTTGAGGATGTTGCTGAGGCCGTCCAGGACTACCTGGACCACCTGGGCATCCTTCACTGTCAGCAGGTTACAGAACGGAGGGATCACCTGCTTCTCAATCAGGTGCGCCACCTAGGGGAAGCACAGACAGTAAATTGGAAGAGATCAATAATCTGTAATGCTACTAAAGGGAGCAATACATGGTTTGCCTCTCTACAAGGATCCATTTTAACATTCCATAGTTTTTATTTTCTTGAATCCATTTGAAGAATTTGGTCAGTATTAAATATCATTTTCAATACTTGGAGATTTTCAGACCTGCATAGGAACGTTGTATCTGTAGACCAAATGGTGTAAGGGAAGGAAAGGACCAGACAAGGAAGAGAAAGAGGTGAAAGTGAAAGCACATCGGGTTGAGGACCGGGTGAGTTTTGAAGAAGATACTAACCTGGTCTTTCCTCCCACTTATTGTCAGGTTACTGATGGCCCAGGCTGCTTCCTTCTGAGTGCCGAAGTCACCCTGGGAATGGACGCATTTAAAGTTAGCATGTCACACCTCCAACAGTATTTATGTACACGCTCTGCGAAACCTCACACCTCATCCGTTTCGTAATCAAGAGAATTCACACACCTTGTCGAGCAGGTGGATGATCATGGGCACTAGCTTAGCATCGATGACGGCCTGAACCTGCTGCTGGTTGCCTGCTGTGATGTTGGACAGGAACCACACCGCCTCCTACAGGACAGAAAGGACGAAGAGAGTCGGTAACGGTTGTCTACAGAGGCGTGAGACGTGGGGGGTACTGGTGTGTTCATGCGCCCGAGCTGGATCAGAGTCCAGGGGTCCGCTCAGAGAGTTTGGACCCCTGGTCGAGACGGGGCGCCGTGGGTGGGGCGAGGACAAATCTGAGGCTCTAATCATTGGTCAGGTCACAAAGGGGGAGGGACAGGGCCTCTTGTTGTAAGTGACGGGCCTCAGATGCACTCCGATATCAGCAGAGATCTGTGATCTTCAGCGCCCTCTGGCCACCGCCCAGTGGTATCACACATTCAGTCACACACATACGTTCTACCTTCCTGCCCACCACCCATCCCACTGACTACAACTATCACCAGCAGTTGAGTTCTTCTTCGTCTTCTTCATCATCATCAGGATTCTCCATGTTGTGAATTGCTACTTTAAGCTGTCTGCCCCATCTACGACCATTTACGCAGCAGTCACACTAGCGCCGAGTCTCTGGTTTCATCACCTCCAGATTGAGCATGCTGCCAGTTTAAGAGAGAGAGGTGTCTGTTTTGTGAGAGAGAGAAGAGGATGGGGATGAGGGGAAGGGATGTGTTACCTTGTTGATCTTCTCCTTGGGGTGTGTGAGGAGGGAAGGGAAGTGGATGAGGGCGTCACAGTTGAGCACCACCTGGGTCTGTTCGTCTGTACCGGTCACTATGTTCCCCACTGCCCTCAGAGCAGCAGTCTGGACATTGGGGAGAGCAGAATCATATATAAACACATACCTTTAGAGTTTGGCATTGATTATACTGTCATGGCTCTGTGTAAAATGAATGTGTAAGATGAATGAAATGTCTTTTTATATATATATATATAATAAATGGTTTTTATTTCATCACAAGCATGAAACGCACCTCTAAACTGTTTTCTTCCCTTTCCTTCTATTCGTACCTGAACTTTGACCTCCTGGTGGCTGAGCAGGGGCACCAGGTGAGGGACGATGCCGGAGTCGATGACCATCTGGATCTGCTCGTTCCCGGCGTCCGTCAGGTAGGACAGAGCCCACACTGTGTCCACCAAGATCTGGAGACGGCGAATCAAAGGCTTAATGAATGAACTCTTCCTGCTGAACCTCACTGAACAAATACATTTAGCAATACTACACTAGTGCCGATTCAGTGGGTATTTCTTCTAGGAATATAGCACTGCTAGTGGACAAAAAGTTAATATTTTAAATATATTGTATGACCATGGCATCAAAGCCTACTTAAACAATAACAAATGTACTCACACTGACATCAGTGTGGTGGATCAGCACACAGAGAGCCGGCAGGATCTGAGGAAAGCATTGGAGAAAGTGGATGAGGATGAGGGGGGGGGGGGGGGCGTCGTCACTAAGTGAATAAAATGACAATAAAACACCAGTAGGATTCCTACACCTTCCATAAAGGGCTCAACGTAGCTTAGACAGCAGGATGGTCCAGTGCTCTGCAGTACCTACAACACTTTCAACAATCCTGATCAGCAGCACACTAAATCTGCCCTCATTTTCCCAGCTTAGGTAGACCCCTGATGGGGCAGTAATCCTCTCTGCCCAAACACCAGCCATTAAACACATTCCCCTCTACAGAAGAAAGAGAGGCACTGAGGCAGACGGGCACTCAGAAAAAAAAAAAAAGACTGAATTTTGGATTATCGTCAGCAGCTGTGTATGCTAACCTGCTCTAAGTGGCACACATATACCATGACAGGCACCAATACTGGCTGTCATGCCAGTGAAATACTTTCTATTTCTATTTCTTTACTATTTCAGTCCCGTTAGTCAGGAAATAGAACTTCTAAAACATATAGAAATTAAAGCAAATTACATGAAATACCTAGTTTTCTTTTTCATCTTCATTTGTTCCCCCATTTGCAGTTATTAATAAGGATAAGACTCAAATTCATGTCAAATTGAGTGTGCTGGAAAATGAAACCCTTTCCTCAAAAGTAAAATATTTCCTTTAGAAACACTACTAACTATTTCTAGCATGCACACATGCTTCTCTCCTACTCGCACAGTCTCTCTCTCTCTCTCTCACACACACACACACACACACACACACACACACACACACACACTCCTACCTCTTGGATAGTCTCCATGGGTGGTGGGGGGTCCTTGTGGCGGCAGAGGTTGACCATAACCCAAGTGACATTGCGGAGGAAGGTGATGGGGATGGAGGGGCTGATGAAGGAGAGCAGGGGCTTGACCACGCCCAAGCCGATCACATAGTCTCTGCATTGGGGTCCGTCACCTGGAGAGCACACACACACACACAAACGATGATGAGCGATGTTGTCTTGGAATTGACACAGAATTGATTTATTTGTAACACACTCATTTTCACACCGCTAGTGACTCACCTATGATGTTACCCAGGGCCCAGACAGCCTGTTCACACACATTCTGATGAGGGGAGTGAAGCAGCCTCAAGAACAGTGGCACAGCATCTACAAGAAGAAACAGACGACAGCAGTTCCAATCACTTAAAACAGCACCTCATGATCTGTTAGGTTGTTTTCACGGTGAGTCACAATACCCTATTCCTCAGAGAATCTGCCAGCTCCACGAAGAGAGGCACAACCAACCATGTACAAGCATACACTTAATTTGATGCAACTTTCAGCATCGGATCACACCAGAATGCATTAAGTGAAAAGGTCTTCAAAACCAGATGTAAAGAGGTGGACACAGAGAGCAGGAATAACACATAACAGCTATTTTCAAGTCTTTAGAGTCGGGTCTTAAAAACACCATCAAAATGACAAGCAGAGATACAAACCCAGAGATATTTTCAAACTCTAATCTGCTTCTAAAGTGTTACAAACACGCTGCTGTCATATTCTGTGTGTCGTAGTAAATTAGCACTTACTGGACTGGACCACAGCTTGGGTCTGCTCCGAGGTACCAGACGCTATGTTGGTCAGAGCCCAGGCTGCCTCAAACTGAAGAGATGGGCTAGGAGTGGAAAGGCAGACAAGCAATGAGAGAGGTGATCATGTGTGTGTGTGTGTGTGTGTGTGTGTGTGGGGGGGGGGGGTAACACAGTAAAAAGAGGATGCGGATGAGATTTATGGTTTGTCATTCCTGGAAGATGAAAACTGGAACACATTTGCATAACTGTGCAACACCCTCACTGGCACGTTTTCATAACTCAACATCATATGATTGGGGAGAGGACGAACTTCTGCGCTGCTGTAATAACTCTCCATGAAGAAGCACAGTACGCTGCTGTGTGCACACAAATACAGCCATCTTACTTGTCATCTCTGTCCAGGCAGTGGACCAGGATGGGAAGGATCCCAGACTTGATCAGGTCATCTATGGGAGGGTTACGGTCGCTAGATAACAACTTCCTACAAGAACAAAAAGGACATATAAAAAAAGACCATTACTCACAACGCACACACGGAAACCATTCAAGGGGAGAAAAAAAAAGTGTTACACATCACTGCTGCTGTTGCACAAGAATCTCAGTGACTGTGCCGACAAAAGACATCACCCTGCTTCTGACACAATACCAACTCCATTACACAACATCAGCTACAGTATGATAGCAGCACCTGCCACAGAATTCAGTGGAGAGAAATGTTCATAAAATTCAAATATAAACAAAACATATTACATTGTATGCCTTCAGGAAACATCTGTATTAGAAATTTAAGATAACCGGATGTCTCATCACGATATTTACAGCTACAGTAGCGTTAAATACCGTTACAGGGCTTCTTTGGAGAGCCAGTATTTTGCAACGACATTCAACAATCACGCAGAGAGAAATCCATCATAGAAGAGGCGATTCCAATCTGTCCACTGACAGTAGCATCAATATTGCAACCGCAAGATATTTTTGCGTTGGTGTCGACTCGCTTATTCGCGACTGGAAAAGCTCACTCTTTTGCCATTACTATGACTCTCACTGTCTCTATGGCTGGACGAGACAAGCTGAGGCCAGGCAAGTCATTCTGGGAAATGTAGGAAATCATTAACTGCAGTAGAGGAGGCAGGTTAGGTGAATATAAAAACAAATGATGATCATGATAGATAACAGTGTAAGGGGTGGAATTTTTCTTTAAGCTGCAATGCCGTTTACAACATTGTGTCACCAGAAGGGACTCGCTGTAGCTGTAAATCACAGCTGCCCAACTGGAAGAAACACCTTCATTTAACGAAATTGCAATACTGACAACTGCAGTTTCTACGAGTACACAATTTTTAACAGCGCAAAGCTAGCTGACAAACTCCTACACAAAGTATGGAGGTGGAGTGGTGCAGAATATTTGGATTACAAATTCATTTGTGCACCAGATGTGAATCATTATTACATTCCAACTGCAATGTTCAGCAAACAAAACTGCAACATGATGCATCGTCAATATTGTGTAGTCCTAGTGTAAATTGACATGGTAAGCAGTAGAGCTGCAGCGTGAGTGTTTGTACCTGGCAGCCTGAACAGCACTGAGCTGGACTCCCTGGTTATCACTGGTGGCATTCTGCAAATCAACACAACACAGTCAATAAATATTATTATTATTTATATGACAATATGATGCACTGAGGATACAATGAGGTTATCTTGTTGGAAAAGTTACTCAAGGCAATTAATATAACCTTATATCTATTGCCCAGATGACAGGGTTAATGCAGAAAAATCAAATACACAACTTACTTGTACTATTGCTTCAAGCGAGGTGTTTTGCTGAAACACAGGAATTTGGAAAATAATCAGGTTAGAAACATTCTTCGTAAGGTGAACTTTAATGTCTGGAGTTAAAAGGAGGACACTAAAGGCTAAATTCTCAACCATTGGTTAGGCAAAGACCCAAAATGCCAACATTGTTCAAACACAGCACTGCCCATCACACATATCCAGTCTTTCCCAAACTCGATACACTTGGCAGCACATCCAAGTGCTGTAGTGCCTGGTAGTACCAAGTGAGGGTGAGCAGCCATCTGTCCAACTCTTGCCTGTTGTCTAGAACCATCCACAAGCAATTTGGGGAATGGTTCTCTTACAACAGAGCAGGGAGGGAATCTCACCAAAGCACAACTGAGAGCAGTTTGGGGTGGCTAGGGATTGTGAAATTTCACTAACTTATAGTCACAAGATCCTCCACACCAAACTGAGACTTCTCCTGGTATTGTCAATCAATCAGAGGGTTGCATGGGCAGGGGAGCATTCAAAATAGTGATAGTGATGATGATGATGATGATGATGATGATGATGATGTACATGATTGTTACACATAGGTAAATTGTCTTTGGACTTGACCCTCTCTGTAGTGAGGTCAGAGCCCAGGGTCAGCAACAACACAGGGGAATGAACCCAGGTGCTCTGACAGCTGGTCTCCCTGCGCACCACGCCACCCTGCTGCTCCTATTAAACTGGGGGTTTGATGGGCCTCGCCTTTGTGCATGTTAGCTAGCAGTTGATTTCGTTTGCACCCATGTGTAACACAGATTGGTCGAGATGCAGCAAAGGGCTGAGGAGGGAAACTAACCGTGAGTCAGACTAGCCTGTGATCGTTGACAGATTGCTAAACGGGCAATTTCAATGTGGGAAAGTGTAATTTAATTTCTGAACTGCTGAGTGGCCATTTTAAGCCAGCAGTGCCAGTCCCCAATGATGATGGTGTTGATTTTTGGAGGTTTTTTTGTGATGTTGTATATATATATCTGATCAGTGCATAGTGTATAGTGAGAGAGCAGTTATGAGACATTTACTGTTTAGCTTCTGGGGCAATCTTAGGCTCAATTCAACAATAAAAAATAAGGCCTGACCAATATCTCAGTGCTCATATTTAATATTAGCTATCAGCAGTGGTATATATTACACCAGTAAGACATCAACAAAATGAGCACAACGCCTGGTATTTTTGGCCTGTCACTTCTGGTCAGTTTCACATTACAAAACACAATTTCAATGTGTTTGAAAAAAAGACTAAGTTGAGGGAAATTTCCACAGAGAAGTCTACATTATAAATTGTAATTTCATCTCATCACTGGTATCAGAGCCTAAAGTCCAGTATTGGTCACACTCTAATATAATCATCTCTGGTGCACACTCGATACCTCAATGACACACCCACACCAAACCCTTTCTCTAAAATCTAAGCAAGGTTAAGTGCTCACCCTTGACAGTATGTGATAAGCAGTGATGTAATCACACAGAAATAAATACACAGCTAAACAGGAAATAAATAGGAGTATTGTGTATAACCCCCAAAACATAAAAAAAACAACCCACTTGATTTGGCAATTGTCCAATCACAAAAATAACAAATCCCTTAAGTAACTCTTACTGTAGGAAAAAATTAAACACCAATCACCACACATAACTGCATGTCGTATTACACTGTTGCCTAACTCCACTGGCGCTAAGTACGGAGAGCATCACAGCAACAATGTGTCAGCATGTCTTAAACCTCTTGAATGTTTATCCAGTGACACAGCCCTAACACGCAAAACCAAGCAACACACAAACCGTTACTACAGAAACTATTTTTCATGTCAGGTTGTCATCCCCACTGCTTCAATAGCACCTTACAGGAGCTGCTATATTACCCACTCCTGCAAAGCTCAGAACATAAAACCTAAACATGTGTTGACTATCATTCCCTGGCAGTAGTATACAACAAATAAAACAGACAAGTCCTGAGGGAAAGATAAGAAGTGTGAAGCAGAATCATACCGATCTGAAATCTCCGTCGGCATCAGAGTCCTCACAGAAGTCCTCGTGGGGCACATTTCTCCTCTTCAAAAGGTGCTCATCTCTTTTGTTCTGTGGTAAAAGGAACAGAAAAGGTCATCCACATTCCCACTGATTCATATAGGTCATCAGAGCAAGGAGCAAGTAACATGTGACAGTGTGTGAATGCTGCAGATTAAAAAAACAGCTAAAATACTAAAACAGAATAAGCCAGAGATGAATGTTACCTTGCGGAGTTCGACCACCACCTCGGTCCTCTGTCTTCTCATAGTCTGTGGGTGACATGGCACATGAATATTGACTTTAATCAAACCTGTACACTCCAGAGTGACAGTGGCCATGACATTAATATGGTGCACAGTCTAAGGTCAGGATCACGCTGAAATTCCCATCCAGTCTCACTCATACTCAGGGCCTGAAGTCAGCCCCTAGTCACGCATTGCTTATGACAGCACCAAAACAAACTTGAGAAGTGTCCTATCCAAAATGTCCGAGCTTAAGTTACTGTCAATCTATTTTACACTCCATAATAAGACACTCCCTACATTCTATGATAAACTGTTCTCATTCACCTTCATGATGGGCACAATAGGGGGGGGGGGGGGTCTTCAAATGCGCATCTAATAATATTAGAAGTATTAGTCCAAGAGAGAGATAGCAAATGTGTGCCGTTATGAAAATGGTTTCAATTTAGATGCACACAACGAACGGGATGTGTGCAGGTTATGCATGTCTTCCTCTCTAACAGACTGCACCCATGGTGGTGTTAACTCAAGTTGTCAGTTAGCTGAGCGATTTGGACATGACAACTCTTGAGTGATTAGCTACTAAGCGCCATGAAAAAAAGACTTGTCAAACCGGATGTATTGAATAACTTATATCCTGATATCACAGCCCTGCACCTCGCTAGGGAACTTGAAAACGCACATCAGCTAGCTAACATTAGTGAAGCAGAGGCATGCTGAGTTGACGATGATCATGGGGTAACTTATAGATCCGACGTTGGCTAACGTGAAAGTTAATCTACCAGTCATCTGATCTGGTTCATTGTATAACGTTGGTTGCTTGCATTGGTAGTTAACCAAAAGGTAAAAATTAAATCAAACCCTTGGCTTAAAAAAATCTGGTAACAGTTAGCTGGTCAGCTAACGGGCTAGCTGGTTTCCGCCATTGTTTTTGGTGATAAAGACGGGGGATGGGTGGAACTGCAACCACCAGCACCACCAAGCCCTAACCAGCAAGCTTAACGTTAGCTTGCGAGCAAGCTAGCGTTAGCCAACTATCCAATCAAAATAACCCTAATCTGGAACGGCATTAGCTTGGCAAGTAAGCAAAATATGTTAGCTAGACAACGCAGAAGTCCAGTTTATGTACTTTCAGACGTCCACCATACGTTTTCGCTAACATACAACAAGCGAAAGGCCGATCCGGTGGTTGATATGCTTGAGTTAACGTCAGCTAGCTACCATGTCCCCCATGGGCCTGACTGGTAGCAAGCTAACAGGGCACATCCAGCGGAGGCGTTGTAAGCTAGCTAGCTTATCTTTCGTTTTATAACGAAGGCCGTCTCATTTTTTATCAAACCCACGAAACTCAAGTGGAATGCTCTAGCCAAGGCCCTTGATCTAAAATTCACGATGTGATAAGGCCCTGGCTTGGGCTGGGTGCAAAGTTCCCTATGGTGGAAATTAGAAACGACGTCACAGGGAAGCCAGAAGGCGAAGCTGCTACTGAACAGCGCATAGGAAAAGAGGAGATCCTCGACACGAATCTGAATACTTTTACCTCCAAATCACGACCCTTATTCTTGAAATTCTTCAACCGCTGGTTGTCCAGTTTCTCGTTGTCAGCCATGTCAGCAATTTTTGCGACGTTCAATACCTTTTAACTGATTAATTTAGCTGGTACGCTACCCTTTTCTAGTTCCCTCTTCTCAGCCCTTTCGTTAGCGGACTATTTTTTGCTGGTCTGCTCGCGGTGCATACTGGGAATGCCGGTGGTGTAAGGGCAGCCTCGCTCTGGCGTAGAGGAAGGGTGGGGAAATCCCCTTTTCTCTTATTGGTCTATCTAGTCTTGTGAGATAACAGTTACATTAACCACCCATCTGTATTGCGCGCCACACATCATACTATATTTGACCATCTTATTCAATATCAATTACGTTCATATCATTCCTTTATCCCCCTCAAACTCAGAACCACCTGATTCAAACCCAGTTCCCAAACAGTTTAAAATCTTCCCACTTTCTTCACTTTATTAAAACTGTTTCAGTTCAGCCATCTGCAAGTTGAAAAGTGACATGGTTGTTAAATTAAATCTTGTCTTCTGTATGTTGAAGAAAGACTTGGCAATGATTGTGGAAATAATTCTTTATTTTATTGTTTTGATATGAAAACTACACTAATGCAATGCCATCCTAATCAGACAAATCAATACATGTGAATAGGACATGGATGAATAACTAAGTACATAACAGTTATACAGGAAATTACATTACTTTACTAAAACTAAAAGAGGTTTTTGAGATGTCAGCTTTCCATATTTTGACTTTGACTCGGTTGCTGTGTTTTGTTAGCTGCCCATGACAGCTTGTGGGACACCTGCTGTTTTCTCGGATGCTCAAAGTGATCCTGAAAATCTGGGATTATACACACCTTCCTCAGTTATCACCATGGCCCGAGCACATTTTGTTTTGACCATGTTGCAGTCAAGGTGCTTTCCACCACATAGATCAACACTGTGTTAATCTAATCTATCATACTGCTGCTTCCTCTCATCTAGACCATACAGATGCCACAGTCAGGCCATTTTCTGATGAGTTACACAGGTAGGCGAGAACGATTCCCACACATGATATGAATCTGTCTCAGAAAATTTTTTATCCTTCACATTATGAATCAGTACATCTTAACCACAGCGCAAGACTGGTTTCATAGCCATAATAGCAAAGCTGTTGGGCTTCGGTTTATCCTTGATGTCCTCTCGAGTCTTCACCAGATAGACTATCCTCCTGAAACCCTCCTCTAGTCCCATGCCAGTCATGGCTGAGCAAGGCTGGACAAACCAGGCCCTGCCACCACACACTCTTCTCAAGTCCAGTCTCAGGCTAAGCTCTGTTGGGTTTAGAGCTCCAGGGATGTCCTGTTTGTTGGCCAGGACCAGTAGAGGAACTCCTCTGAGACTCTGGTATCTGAGAACCTAGTGATGAGAGAACAGAGTGGGATAGTACAACTCAAGTAGTTCAAGTTCAACTGTGGGAAGTTCCCACAATTAAATCAGGCCTTATTTTTTTAAATCTTTTTTTCCAGAAGCTTTTCCATTGCAAAAATATATTGTATTTGTTAAATACGTTATCAAGAGTCAAGACATGTTGTTATATTACTGTAGATTGCATTACCTGATGGAGCTCCTTGCGAGCCTCATCCAACCGCCTCAGGTCCCAGCTGTCCACTACAAACACCAGTCCGGCCGTGTCAGTGTAGTGGTGCCTCCAGTGGGGCCTCATCTTCTTCTGGCCGCCGACATCCCACACTGTCAGGCCTGGGCTGCTTTGCTGTGTCTCCAGCATCTCCACATTGAACCCCACAGTTGGCACAGTGACCACACTCTCGTTGTACTTCAGTCTGTAGAGCAAGGTGGTCTTCCCTGATCTGTCCAGGCCCAGCATCAGAACCTGTGCTTGCTTTTGGGGCTTAGAGCCATGTACACCCATGTCAGAAAATGCTGATTCTGTCGTCTGAAGAAGTCGAGCTTGTGTCTTTATCCAAAGAAGTAAAGTTTCTTGTCGTTGTAGAACTGTGTAAACTAAGCTGCCTGCATCCAATGTGTGCTCTGTGTGTCTTTGCTCTGTCTGATCTGTCTGTCTTGCTTGCTGGTCTCTTATAGAGACTGGATGCTAATGAGAATGACTTATGCACACAGAGGCAGAGACCCCTCCCCCTTGTTGTCCTGGGATTCCTCCAGTCATGACGTGGCTTTCAGTAAGGCTTTTTATATCCATGTAGTGATGCTGCAAGTTAGAGGAGCATAGAGTTCTCTTGTTACCACAGAACAGTTACTGGAGTCAGGTCACACCTGCCCCAGACCATCTCACACACCAGGAACCAGGAAGCCCATGTTTGGTAGAAGGGAGAGGTCGTGTTTCTTCCTGGCTAGCAGTCTCTTGGCAATGACATCACAGGGCAGTATTAGTTCATGGTCAATCTTGTTGACTGGTGGGTATATATTAGTTTTATCTTTAGACTCATAACATGCCAGAGCTCAGTAGGCAGCCTCCAGAAACCTCTAGATGAAAACAGTTCATCACCTGGATTGTAAAGTAGTGCAAACTATACTACTACTAATAAATAGCATTGTTATATACAAAGTCCTCTACAAAGATCTAAGCTTTGACTGGTTAAAGTCCTAACCAATCATTTATCCACCTGTTTCTGCTTAATTACTTGATTTAACTAATGCATCTTCTTTTGCACCCTGCACTAATTTTCTTAAGACTATTTTTGTTTTACTACATGCACAATTTCTTCTAAAACATATCTGAAACTAGTCAATGTGGATCATTTCAGTTAAATCTAATTTTGACAAACTAAAGATTTAATGGTGAAATAAAATAAATCCTCTAATGGCAGAAGAGGTTCACAAACTTTCAATCATGACTGTGTATAAAACATCTCTGTCTTATTGTGATAGACTGCAGCATTGTATTTAAAGATGGATGTGGAAATCTAATATGCCCTGAAGACATGAGAATAGAATAGAATAGAATACTACAACTAAACAGATTACAATAGAGACCATATTCTGATCACCCAGCAGGTGGCAGAGACAGACTGATATGCATCAATCTGTGATTTCTAGTCAGGTTGTTTAAGATCTCTTGCTCCTTTCTTGCTCTCTTTTCTCTCCTCAAACAAGAAACATGGGGGGGAAATGAGAAAAAAACACAGGGAAAGAAAATGGTAAGTTCAGTTTTCATTTTAATGTTACCTTTTAGATTTACATTTTAAAATTCTGATTTTTGGTAATTTTTTTTTTTTACAATTTATTAAAGTCAACAAAAACAAGTACAAACGCCACATAAACATTCTGTAACATACATTATTCAGGAAGAATGTCCAACTGAAAAAGCACATACAAACAGTTTTATCTGGTAAACACCTCTGATGTTAAACAATCCAGGGATAGGCGCCTTGTTTTATTCATTGCTGTATAGACAGTGGGGATGGGGGTTACTAACATGAGGACAGTATGTACATTCATCTTACAATTTCATGTCTTTTGGGGACTTCCTCTTAAAGATGCTATTCTACATGTGAGTTATCAAGGTATGACATCAAGGTCGTGCGATGTGCATGTTCAACTGCATTTACATTAAGAACCAGGTTTTGGCAGCAGACTTCATGACAGGAAATGAACAGTTTTACAAAAATAAGGCAATAATTACATATTTCATTCAAAGGCTTCTTATTACATGTTGATGACAGTTCAGAGAAACAGAAACTAAACTGTACGTATGCAACGTGTAAGTATCAGGCTGTTGATTAAGATGACATTGATTACTGACTGCATGAAAGTATGTTTTCTCCGTTACAGTTATTTTATAATCCACGTGGATTAGGCCCGGGCTCAGGGAGTCTGTGATGTGACGACTCAACTGCTTCTTTTGCTGTACAATTAAAATGATGATACTTGGGCAAGCATAGGCAAAATGTGACTGTGTGTATGAAGGGAATGAATTCATAATGATGATTTGCACCTTTGACATGTGTTTGATACAAGAAAAACAGAACGTCCCAACATACTAAACTATGTTTTCAGTGCAGTCATTTGGTAGAAGTCAATACAAGTTGTAGAAAATGTGGAAACCTAAAGTTAGCAAACTAGAAAAATAAAGTCAAGTTAGTGGTCACACAGATATTGAGTGAAAGACTTTTGAACTTAAGAACTTAATATAATAATATTGTAGCAAAACTCCGTGCTGTCTTGTATTCTTTCAATTTATTTTATCGTTATTGGACAGAGAATGAATCGGTTGTCGTTTGAAACTTGTGTGCAAGATCAACACAAAAACACAGACAATGCAACTTTCGCTTTCTCTCGTCTTCCTCACACTCGTTGCACAACCGTTGGTGTAGCCACGCCGGCACAGGGCTGATTTATTTGCATAACAGTGACCCAGCTCACACTATGGTGTCTCAAAGATATGGCTAAGCCTACATGAAGAGAGATTTTCTTACAAATCTTACTTTCACAACAGTAAAAGTGAGAGAGATGGGGTAGGTGTGTAGGTGTGTGTGTGTGTGTGTGTGTGTGTGTGGGGAGGGGGGGGTATGCATTGAATGGCTATTTTCTGTAAATATCTTTGATAGAAATAGTTCTCGCTCCAAAAGTTGCGGGCTTGGTTTTTTACCTTTTTTTTTTTTATCTTAAGCCTATCTTGTACATACATATATTCAAACATAGTATAGATATGTGGCAGAGCAGCGACGAGCGGCTCGCCTACGGCTCACTGGCCTTGCCTTTAAACTTGACCACCATGACGGTGATGTTGTCGGGGCAACCGCGATAGAAGGACTGGAGGACGATGCTCTTGGCGCCGAAATGGGGCTCGTCCAGTCGCTCCTTGATGAAGCGGACGGCCTCCTCGTTGCTGAAGGCGTCCCACAGGCCGTCTGACGCCAGGATCATGAACTCCGGCTGCAGCTTGTCCAGGTCGAAGGACATGATGTCGGGGTCGGAGATGACCACGTTGAGGTTCTTCAGGGGGTAATCGCCCAGAGAACGGGACATAGCCAAGATGCCCTGAACGCGCCACGAGCCGTTGAAACTGATGAAACCACCTGGAGGGGAAAGACAGACCGAGCCAGAGAGGGAAAGGATAGAAGAAGAGAGAGAGAGAGAGAGAGCGATAGAGGGGAGGAGGGTGGGAGGGTTGGAAAGAATGTGTGGAAGACAAAATTAGAGGGCACAATTAGGTTAGGACAAAGTCAGGAACAGAGAAAAGGGTGACACAAAGGTGAGAGGAAGAGAAGAGGAACAGATGTTTCTATGTTACTGTTAATGCAGAGATGAAAGATATTTTTGTTCCCCTGAACCGCCTAGCAGCAGGCCTATTCATCTTTATCAAGCATGAAACCCCTGATTCACATGAAAGAACAAAAAAAAAAAATAGTATGGATCAGTGCCACCAATGTGTTTTCACTTGCCCAATGTCTGTTTGGCCCAGGGAATGAATTGTTTATATTGGATACAGTTCAATTCATGTTACATCCTGCAAGTACAGCTGCGTGTCCTCTATAATTACTAGAGCAGATTCGCAAACAGGGAATTTCACTGGAAGTGTACGTATGTGCTAGGTCAAGACGCTTCCCTCAGAGCCGGGCTCAGCATGAAGGAAGGATATTTTCAACATTACTCTTCCAGTTACTGGGTGGAAGCTATTTGTTATGGCACCATTGTTAAGCAAATGTTATGCACACCCTGCAATAAGAAGGGTTAGCTTAGCGTTTCTACCAGTATGCTAGTAGAGTAGTTCCAGTACATTACAATTTATCCAGAGTATTTATCCAAAGTGCCACAGTAGAAAAGCTCAGTATTTGTGAGCCCATAATTGCAAGCGTGTTAGTCGTGAACAAATGAACAACAATACAATGCAACCAATAACTCGGGGTTTCAGTATACAAAGTGGCCATTAGATGGAGATGGTGGGCTATCCTGACTACTGACCATAATTACTCACTAATCTGGAAATCTCTCCAACACAACAGAATATGCAGATAGGGTGGGAGGGAAGATTTCTCTATTAAACACATCATCTGTCTGGGTGCATTTGATACGCACTTCCTGCTGCTAAGGTGGCATCTTATCAATTTCTGGGTTTTGATGTCAACCTAAGCTCAAAGATGTGAAACTGAATAAAGGATATCGGTGCTTAGCTTTGATGACAACAAGGTCAAATTTATTTGATGCTCTTATGACACAGTCTAATTTTGGAAGCAGCTTTGATGTCCAACTTTCAACTGAATCCTGGTTCAGCTGCTCGGAGGAGAAAGTCTGTTGGATGCCGAGTGATACTCACCAGCCTTCTTGATCCTCTTGCGTTCTTTGAGCTGGTACGGTTTGTGGTCATGTGACAGAGGAATGGCGTTGCCATCTTTATCGCAAAGAACTCCACGCGAGTCTCCAACATTGGCCACGGTCAGCTCCTTATCAGACAGCAGGGCCACCAGGCATGTAGTACCTGAAACAGGGAGAGGAAGCAGGAAGGGTCCAAAGAAAGAGGGAGAACGACAATCGGAGCAGGGGAAGGGTGGTGGGAGAGACAGGAGGGAAGAAGGAATCTAAGATGTTATCCTTAAACAAACCCAAAAACATTTCTGTGTGAGGGGGAAAACTGCAACCTTTTCAACAGAGCATTTACACACACATGTACAGACTCCTCAAATAGTAATAAAACGTGCCCGCCCAGCTCTTAGGCAGCACTATCTAAACATATGCAGCTGCAAACAATGCACAGTACTTCAGTAAATTGTCTTCCTCCTACTACACTCTGAAAAGCTTTAATTTCTTCTCCTTCCTTTCTTTGTTTAGCTTCCCAGCCAGGCAGAACAGAGTCTGGGCTGAGATTCTGAGGCCTATTGTGTGAGATCCAAGGCCCTGTAGAGAGAGAACAGCTCTGCCTGTTTGACCATCTGCTCACACAGAGCAAAGACAAAACTGGAAAGAGGCAAACAGAAGAGAGAAAAGAGGAGAAAGTAGGGGGTCTTACTGGACCGGACCACCCTGAGAGATACAGAGAGTCAGACAGGGACAGAGTCATAGGGAGAAAGGCATAACAATGCGACGTACAGTATAGTCATACTTACTGGATTACATTACAAACAAAGCAAAAATCTACACACTGAGAGGTGGCAGTGGATGCATATGGAGTAAAGAATAAGAGTAGAACAGGAGAGGGGGGGAGAGAGAGAGATTAGGAAAGAGAGAAAAGAGTTTACTTCTCAGCACGGCAATGATTTTATTACTCCCATTTATAGCTTTGGGTGATGAGCAGAAAAATGTGATTTTCAAAAAGCAGAAAATCGAGAAAGAGTACTAGTTGGAAGGGAGGCTAGGACGAACGAAGTGAATATTGACGCCACTTAATGCCACTTAATAAATCTTCCTCGCGTCTATTTCTGTTGGTTTCATCATTGAATGCGCCCCTAATCCTGCTGCTCATGCCCATAGCTGCCACCGCTCTGCCACCGCCATGCTGTCCAGCTAATTATCCTTATCTGGTTCCCATGGCGATAGAGATAATGGACTGGAGGTGCCTTGCTAGCACACCCTTCCCCAATTAGCGTAGCCTAGCCAAAAGCACGCTCACCGCTCACCACTCCCTATTCTGAGATAGGGATTCCCACATGCGCCCCGCTCTCGTGCTAATTAGCTTAGCTTGGCCCTGCACACCTCCACTGCTGCAATTAGACGAACATCTCAGCCCCGGTTAGCTCCCTGCTCCAATTAGCATCGCTACACAGGTTCACTCTCTTCCAATTAGCGAAGACTCTGTTTTCACACAAGGCTCCTCTCAGTACGAGGACAGCACGAGTGTGTATCGCACCTGACTACATCCCATGGCTTCACGCTTTCCATCAAGCTGCATGGCGTTATGGTGAAGAGAAGCGAGGGCAAGATTGCCGCAACCCGGCTCACCCTGCTTTCAAAGAGATACAGTACCTGCCCATTAGGCCCAAGCCCACCTGTCATCTCAATTGCCCCCCCCCACCAAAAGTTGCTGTCTAATCTAATCAGTCCTCTTTGGATTCACCACCAGCACAATCCTGTTACCATTTATAACAATACTATTTATTTTGCAAATACTTTACAATGTCTGTGCAACAATGTGTGCCTTTCTACCCCGTATAACTACCTCATGGTACACTGGACTAACGCGCCACTAGACACTCGCTGTGTGTGCTCGCGTGCGTGCAAATGTGTGCGCATGTCCTGAAAGACATGTCACAGCTAAGCAAAGGTTAACTGAATACCACACAGCATCACGAAGACCGTTTCCATAATAGACTCTCGGCTCCTGGGCATTCCATCAAAGTCCCATCTCTCTTATCTTTCTTTCGAGGCGCTTTTGTTCGCTGATAAACAATGAAAGGATGAACGGACAGGGGGATAAATCTGATACGCTGTTGTCCTGGGGACTGTGAGCTGAATTGAGATAGTATCGCGCTCTCTCTCTCTCTCTTCCCTCCCTCTCTCTCTCTCCCTCTCTGCAAACTTAATCTAGGCCCTGATTACAACAAAAGCGGGGAGCTGTGCACCCTAAATGATCCGATTGTTGAAGCAGATACAGAGACAAGAATCCAAAACAATTACCTGATCACCTGATCCCCTCTGAGACTCTGACAAGGCAGTTGGGGGAAAAGAAAAAAACGGTGCAGCAAATTTAATCCCCGTCTAATGCTTTGGAATAGACAACATAAGAGCTTTTTTAATGCGATGCAACTTGACGGTAAAATAATCTATAAACTCAGTCTCAGCCCTGTCTTACTGTGCCCGTCCAAACAAAGGATGAGAGAAATATGGAGGGATAATGAACAGATGCTGGCAGAGAGCAACGGTGAGGATCTTCGGAGGCTGGATGCAACAGGTCACGTAGCTTAAGAAGAGAGGGAGGGAGAGGTTGAGGAATGAGGAGAGATTAGCTCGGTGGTCGGTTGACGCAGATCAGACAGGAGATGCCTGGTACTGGCAGCTGCACCGCCCTCGACCGCAGAGCTCTGCAGACGGTGTTCAGATCAGCACAACGCATCACCGGGACTGAGCGGCCAGCCGTCCAGGACCTCTACAGGAGGAAGGCACCGGGGATCCTCTCTGACCCCAGCCAGCCAGCCCAGCCACGGACTTTCCACAGGAGCATCTGGACCCGAACCAGCAGGTTCGAGAGACCTGAACTGCTGACACTAACACTTGTACAGACACCATACACACATACTGCAGTATCACAGTGGCATACACACACACACACCACAATGACTGGTCCCTTACCCTCACACATTTGGCCACTTCAAGAAAAAAAACACTGTTTACATTGTTTTTCAACTAGTCACTTTAATTCATATCAGTGTTGCATTGCCTACCTGTTTGGTCTACCTCTTAGTATTACACTGCAGTGTTTGTCTTGCAAATATCTCTATTATTATTCTTTTTATTATATTTTATTTTTCTTTAGGTAAATACTTTTATATTATTTGTACTACACCGCTTCTTTGCACTGTATTACCATTTGAATACTGTCTTATTTTCTTTTTCTTTCAACACTTATTTGTCTTATCTTACTTACTATGTGAAGTTGAGTTGGCCCCCGAGATCAAGAATTTCATTATTGGTAATGCTGTTGCATTGTTATCAAGCATACGACAATAAACTTGAAACTTGAAACTTATCAGGGGGCAGCAGTGAAGGGGAGGAGGACAAGGATGAAAGAGGATGAAGAGGTCAAGAGCGGGTGAGTGGAACAAAAAGTTAATGCAGCTTCTCGTGCTTCACATCAACCTGTCGCCTCCAGACTGGGCGCTCCAAGTCTGGAGAGTTACATTCTCCTCTAACAATCGGTGTGTCATATGACCCCGTCATTCCCTTGGGAATGTGAATTGCTTAGCTCAGATACGGCAGGTCCTCTCAATGGGTCTTTCATACGGACTGCTTCCTCACTAACTTACATGTGAGTCACATGTGAGGACTGAGCTGCCTGCGGATCACGTGTCCTCACCCAGGTTATTCACCGCTACGTTGTTTCGTAAGTTATAAGCTTCCACGTTCTGCTTTCCCCCGTTTCCTCCTCAGGAATGACCGCACACAACGGCTCTCCCATCAGTTGTGATGTGACTCTACACCTTTTCACCATCCCTCCATCTGTGTCTTCTTCGCCCTGCTTCCCACTCAGGCGAGAGAGCTAGTCTAATAGGGGGCACCAGGAAAGAGAGGGAGGCATTCCCACAGGGAGGTTGCACTGCTGAGATTGCAGCATGTGACGACACTCTATGTAATCATCTTATCATCAAAATTTCAACTCTCTTCCCTGCGTTCTGAATAAACCAATAGTGCATCTGCTGTAGAAAACTCTCCATCTCTCTCGCATATGCTTTCTGCCTCCTTTCTCTTCTTGTGCTCCTGAGTTTCCTCCCTCCACCCTAGTTGGTGTTAAATTAGGCGGAGGCAAACCCGGATGAACCTAACGCTGCAGCACATCTCTCCCCCTCTACTCTTTCAAAAACATATTATCAATTCTGGCACCAATGGGACTCATTCATAAAAGATTGCAACCAAAACCAAGAATCTGTGTTTTAGGAAAAACTGATCTTGAGGTAAAAAAAATCAGTTTGTTCCAATGATTTTTTTCATGTCAATGCTACATCAAAAGAGAAAAGCAACACCTATCATTATCTAAGCTATGAAAGCAATAATTATAATTTCCTTTTTGTTTTACCGTAAACTTTGAAATGAAGGTGCAACAGAACCTATGATCTTCAGGTTTCTGTTCTTCACTCCTCTCTCCCACGGTTTGTCTTTTCATGTTCTTTTGCTTTTGCTCTTTTTCAGCACCACACTGCTCCACCTACAGCTCCACCTACAGCTCCACCTACAGCTCCACCTACAGCTCCACACATTCCCAGTACAACCAGTTCTCTCTTGTTGACCACTGACCAGCTCCACTGGAGCAGTTGGCGATTGAGAGAGGAGTTGAAGGAGGGGAGGACATTACCCTCGACATTACCCACCCACAATTTCCCAGCTGGTCTGGGGTCTCTTTCCTCACCCTTTGTCTCCCTCTCATCGCCCTTTGATAGTCTTACTCTCTGTTGGTCCCTCTCCCGTCTTTCCTCACCCTTTATCTCAGGCCAGCCATTTTCCTTTATTGTGCTCCCTAGCCTTGACCTTTCTTACAGGCCTCTACTCTCTTTCCACTCGGTAGCTCTTAATGCCTCCTTCCACACGTGCACCCACCCATCCAACCTTTCTACTCCCTCTTCCCATCCATCACTCTCCCTTCCCTCACTCCTCCCTCCATACTGTACCTCCCTCCCCTCCCCTCCCTCCAAAGATAATTACTACAAGCCTCATGAACATCAGCCTGTATTTAAACAGCTGAATAAGCATGGCCTGGGGCTGCCAACAGCTGCTATTCAACGACAGTCAAGTGAAACAGTAGAGTGAGTAGAAAATAATACTTTATGCAGCATTATATGGGACTTTGAAAAAACGAGCGTCAGTGTGGACCAATAGCGTGAGGACTAGTCGTGGATGCTTCCTTATTGCGGCTCCAGTAATCAGCAGCGCTCGTTAGCAAAATACATTTTGCTAATAGGATTTCTCATCGACAGGTTAAAGGGGAAAGGGGCGGGGCTACTTGACCTCTAACTTCTTAGAGGTCATACCTATATGCATGTATGTAGTTATGTTTTGGGGGGGGGATTTCTTTTCCAAAATGACACACACACACCAACCTGCTTCATTGTAGGTGGCAGAGAGCTTGTCCAGCATTTCCCGGTCCAGAGCTAGGATCTGCTGCTCCAGGATGGAAGGATAGGACAAGCCACTCGTCTCCTTTTTCTCATCCTTCTGTTTGTCTTTGTCTTTTTCTCTCTCTTTCTCTCGTTCGTAGGCCAGTAGCTGCTGGCGGAGAGCCTCGGGCAGGTGGGCCTTGGCGAAATCAGCAGCTGCCTGATAATGGAGAGCAGAGGGAGACAGAGGCAGAATTAAATGTCTGGAGCACTTAAAGGATTTTAGTCAGAAACACTCGAATGCAACCAAACATATTCAAGCCTACAGATACAAGAGTGTGTGTTTTTTTTTGTTTTTTTTAAATTGGCCATTTTCAAGCAGTGGAATTATTCATATGCTGTTGATGCCACCATGTCCAAGTGGGTGGGGTTTTGTTGGGTGGACACTGGAGAGACTGACAAACAATAACAAGGTGTTTAAAAGGGGGCGTTCCTCTGTGTGAGGTATCAAGTTGGAGCGACAGTTGCATCATTAAAAAAAAAAAAAAAAACAACCCAAGGTGAGCTGCTCCAAATACTATTGATTGTGGCCATTTAGAATGTAGGCCTGAATATGAAGACAAATAAAAAAAAAGATATATAAAAGATATAGATAAAAGATATATTCATACGTTGTGTGTTGTAGAACGTTTTACACACACACACACACACACACACCTTGCTGAAACACAGATAAATCAGACAAAGAAAAGTGCACCGCCAGTCAAACGTACACTCACACCCACTGGGAGAGCTGAGCTAGAGGAACTGCATCCTCTCCTCTATCCATTTTACCCACTAAACCTCTTTTCACAGATTCACGCTGTTTTTTTTTCCAGAGCAAAAACGCCTCTTTTGCTCCCCTCTCCTGAGTCAGGGCCAGGCAGGGAAGACAAGCCAGTCCAAGGTCATGAAGTTCAAAATGTTCAAAAGCGCAGATGTCAGATAATTTACTGCTGACACCTCACTCATGTACAGCCCAGATTCATTCTCTCTGTTTTTCACCAACGAAGAGTCGGCGGAATGAGAAAGTAGGATGAGCCAATCGCGGGTGCAGAACAGAAACACATTGTACTTTCTTGGTGTTTAATGATGAGCGTCACAGGACCAGAGACCCATATATCATATATGACCTGTACGTCTGAAGTGCTGCTCCATCTATACCTCGTGCTACACTGGGAGATGACTTCCAAAATAACCCCTTTCGCTCGTTCTCCTCCTCTCTAACACTACTGCTACTCCTGCCTGTGTTAGATCTCACCAGTGCTTTTGCCGCCTTCCCCCTACAACCTCCTTCCATAGTGCCACAGTGATGCTCAGGCCCTGGGGCTGGCATGCCTTGACTGGGGCTTTCTCTTCCCTCTCTTATTCTTTCGTGCTCTCTCTCTCTCCGTCTCGTTCTCACACACACTCTCGACTTCTTTCTCCCTTTCCTCCATCTCTGTCTGAAGGCATATCGAACATCGTGCCAGACACCCCTTCATCCTGCCGTTTCCACGCAGAGTGACTGAGAGGAGTCATAAACCAGAGTTCAGAGGTCGTGAAGTGGGAAGTCTTTTGTCCGCCTTTGTTATACTGCACCCATTACTGAACAGTTTAATTGGCTGTCCATCAGTCCTTTACAAAGCACGGGGGTCATAAAGACTATTTTTCCTGGCCCAGCTTCTGAATATTTGCCTGCCTGTGTGTGTGTGTGTGTGTGTGTGTGTGTGTGTGTGTGTGTAATTAACACAGGCCTGATTGCCGCACATCAAATGTTTGCATCTGCCGGGATAAGCATGGGAAAGCAGACAGCTTGACAAGGGTGGGAAACGAGGGGAGGGTAAGTCATGGTTATCTGACCATCTAACCTGCTGGCTCACCAGATCAACACATCAGACACTTGGCTGCAACATCAGCATCTGCACCAGCTTAGAGGATGAAAGGGGGGGAAGGGTGGATGAGGGAGGGATGGAAGGTGTGGGGGTGGACTGGGATGAAGATTGTGGGATAGAGGGATGAAGACAGGATGGCAGGGATCAAGGATAGGAAGATGGGAGGGGACAAAATGGAGAATGAGATTAAGGGATGGGGGTACAAAGAAGGAATGCAGGTAGGAAAAAAGGATGAGAGGGCAGAGCCAGTAAATTGGCTGCGTAGGGTTGGGTAAAGCAATCCTCTATAGGAGAATTATGATGGTTGAAAGGGAGAGATAGGGGTGAAAGCGAGAGGAGTTTATATAATAGCTTTCTTTACTGCTGAATGCACAGCAATGGACAAAGTAAAAATGAGCGGAAGCTAGAAAGAGGAGGAGAGAGGTGATAAAGGAGTTTTTTATGGTCGGGGGAAAACTGAAAGACAGGAGCGTGTGTGTGTGTGTGTGTGTGAGAGAGAGAGAAACAGAGAGCGAGAGACAGGGGGAGAGAAGGAGGCGGTGAGAGAGAGAGAGTCAGAGGCAGAGCAAGACAGTGGGAGAGAGACAGAAAAATGATAGATATGCAACAGTGGGCCAGCAGCAGGCCATCTCTTCTGCAGGCCCGAGCCCATAAACAGTGGAGTTATTGACCTTGAGGTGATTCCCGCCAAGGATGGAGCCAACAAAGCCCAGATAGGTTTAGTCAGTTTAGTCAGCAAATTCAGCAGATAGAGGGAGAGAGCACAGCCACAATAAAGGATGTTGTGTCTCTACCAGGAGTGGGACATCCACATGACCAGGGTGACATACACTGACAGACTGCAATATGACCACCTTAACAAGTCATTTAGTGTCATATAGGGTCCTTAAAATATAGAAAATTCTACCAATGGGGCAATGAGGTAATTCAACTCATTTCCAGCACAGTTTGTCTCAGGAATTTTCTAGAAGCAGGTTTCCACATCTTAAAACAAGGACGGATGAGACAGTATCACTAGAACCAAATGTCATTAAAAACAACACTTGATTCGAGAAAATTGATCTTCGGTGGAAACAAGTGAAAATGTCTCACGCCATTGGCAGATTTTCTCACTTGCGTTAAGAAGACTACTCGATAAATGACTCGTTAAGGTTATTTGTTGCAGTGCAGAAAAGCCAGTGGAGCCAGTTCTCAATTGGAAGCAGACATCACATGCGGCACACATTCAAGCACAAAAAACTTGCATGCACAGACACGAACAAACACACAAACACACACACACACACACACCTATGTCAACTGGGCCACCTCAAACATTTCACCGTTTCCATTGTCCACACGGTTCCCCAAACACTCTCCGTTAACTCCTAACTGTATCAGACACTCAAGACACTCAGTCCAACAGAAATAGTCAGGCCTTCTAAACCGTTCCATCCATCACACACCCCGGCCGCTAGAAATGAGGAAAGTCATCTGAGTTTTCCTTTAGAATCACCCTGAGGGAGTTTCATAACTGAAGTCGAAAAATCTCTTTCTGCAGTCTGTCTGACAGATCAAGCAGGCAGACGGGGAGAAGAAGAAAAGGGGAAGAGAGGGAGCGACTGAGGAGGAGTGTAAGAGCCGTTCATTACCATCACTCAAGTACATCATTAAAAGAAAGTGAGAGAGAGAGAGAGAGAGAGAGAGAGAGAGAGAGAGAGAGAAAGAGTGTCTCTATCCAGTTTGAAGACAGAGGTTGGAAAAAGTGACAGAGAGCCATCAAAGGAATAAGCAGAGGAGACAGTGCACTGGAGAAGAGGTAGTGTGGGAAAAGAGCATTTTCCCAAATTGTGTGGAATCATCTGTCACTAGCGTTTAATTATGACTGCAAAAAAAACATGTTTGTCATTCTACTCTCTCAACACAGTATGAGTCACAACGTAGTATGAGTGTAAAATGTAATATTCTCATGTGCTTATTGCTATAAGCAATATAAATTTACAAATTTTTATTTCTAACGTTGGCCCGGGAAACATGCATCCTCATGGAGATTCGGGGGAAAGAGAAACACGTAAATCAAATGTATTATTATTATTATTACAAATACTTTGCTATAGGCAAGTGACTGCAGGTCAGGTGGAGGCCCTGGCTCAATAAGAAGGCATGTGGTCCTGTCCACTGCAGAGATGTAGTATGTCTCTCCTCAGAGTGACATTGCGGATCTCTGTCTGTCCATAGGGCTGTGGAGAGCACTAGCAGGGAGCGCTAATTTCAATCTCTCATACCTGAGCTATGTGTCAACGCTTTGCCAAGTACAGGTCGTGTGTGTGTGTGTGTGTGTGTGTGTGTGTGTGTATGCGGAAGGGCGTGAGAGTTTGTCACTGAGTCAAAAAAAGAAAGCCTCTCCTGCGTCCCTAAAGGAATGTGAGTACGCCTCTACTAAATAAACGCAAGCGTTAATTACATTGAGTTGCACATAAACACACACACACACACACGCACGCACACGCACACGCACACGCACACACAAATATCTGAAACCACTTATTATTTTCAATGCTGAAAGTCTGCACTGCATCAACTTCAATGGGTCAAATGTAATTTTCCTGATACTAGTTGACTTATTCTTCCTTGTTCCAAAATCGTGTCAGTGGAACACGTGAAACTGCACTGGAAACCCATTGGCAGATTTTTTTCACTTCACAACATTATTGTAAGACTGAATATGCGACCACAAGTCTTGTTAAGATGGATATTATTTTACTGTTTACCATCTGAAGACACATTCTGTGCAGTTTGAGACTTGAGCCAGATTGAAACTATTTGTGTGGCCTTGAAAACACCCTCTTGCACCCAAACCCTTAGATTTTACCCAGGCATCCCAAAAATATTCCACTTCCCCAACCATTAAAACCCCCAAACCACAACAAACATTCACACCACAGGCAGGCTGGGGGATGGTGGGTAGCGGGTGTGTGTGTGTGTGTGTGTGTGTGTGTGTGTCGGGGGGTGGGGGGGTGGCGGTACTGTGAACTTCAAATCTCCTTAGGCTGCTAAGAGAACACACGCACATCACTACAGATCAGTCCAAGAAATATTCATCTTCCAATAATGAATCGTTCCGAGCTGCATTCACATTCAGATCCAACATCGTCTCTCTCAGAGGTTATGAACACGACCGAGGATGTAATGGCCAACGCTGCTGTGTGGCTGAGAGTGTCAGAGGAGGGAAATTATTTCATTGTGAAGTGAATGAGGATTTGAGACGCGACCGGCGGTGCTGTGAAAAGTAGATCAGGACTGGAAAGTTGAACAGAAGTCCATTAAAAGTAGAGGGAAATGCTTCAGTGCCTTCAGCCTGAGAGGGCTAGACATGAAATACCGCCCCGTGGGCCCACTCCACTCTGTCTCTTTTATCTTATCTGTGTGAAAGAACGAGTGCTCGAGAATGTATGTATGAGCATCTGTCACAGGTAACTATGGTGACAATGGCCAAAGCCCCTGATTGGCTCAACATCTGTCCTGCCTCATTAAAAGTCCCCCCCCCCCCCCCCCCCCCAACCTTCTGGTAAAATAGGAACACCTGCCCCAGACCACAGGTTGTTGGCTCATTCAATTGCCAATAAAGCAGATTTTACAGCAAAGGTGACCGTCTGCACCTCCAAATCTACTCAAAACACAGACAGACCTACACACACACACACACACACACACACACACACACACACAAAGACAGGATGACATTCACACACTTACCGACACAAAACAGAGACAGGCTTTGCTCCTCTTTAGTCATAAAATGAAGGGTGATTCAAATTCAGACAGTGAACAGGCTCAAAGCCATCGGTCTGTATAAACACACACACACACACACACACACACACACACACACACCTTGGAGAAAGATCACAATTTGTATCCTTGCAGGGACAGCGGGCTCCATTAGACGAGGTGAGAACTCATATTAAGCCTAAACAGTCCATTAGAAGGAGGTGGGCTGGTTGCTGCATAGCTTTCTACAGCCTAACCTCCTAGTAATAGGACCCTGTCAGGGTCTATGGCTTGGACACTGACTCAATAACAGACTAATGTTTACTTTATAGAAAGGAGACTCCACATCGTTTTCAAGGCTCTGTAATGCCAAAACATGATTCATGTAAGTGCCGAACCATTCAGGGAAGCGAGGCGCTTGTGTGTGTGAGTAACAGTGTATTCCCTGCAGATTCATCTAGCAGCAGAGGACCACAGCAGCAAGAAAATTGCTGCCAAGGAAAAGAAAAAGGAGAGTGGAAAGGTGTGGAGCTGCTGATATGCACGCATCTACAACATGGTGGTAAATAAGATTTAGACTCCCACCTCTCAATGTCATTCACTCACAGGCAAACACTGTCTCTCTCTCTTTCACACACACACACACACACACACACACACACACACACACACACACACACACACACACACACACACACACACACACACACACACACACACACACACAACTGCTGCAGCATAAATGTGGCACCCATGAAATGTAATGCCTGTCGTTAAGTACTACAGCCCTGTAATTTCTTGAGCAATGATCTATATTGGTGTGAGTGCTAAGTGCCAGCATCGCAGAGATATAGCCTAGTGGTGTGTGTGTGCATGTGTGTACGAGTGTCAACGTTCATGCCTGTGTGTGTGTGTGTGTGTGTGTGTGTGTGTTACAGACAGATAGAAAGGTGCTCCTCTCATGCCTGTCTCAGAGAGCAGAGGGGTGGCAATTAGACGAACTCAAAGTGGCATGAATCAGCATGGGCCATAAACACCAGAGCGAGGGGAAAGAGAGAGTGATGGAGGTCAAAAAAATGAAATGAGGAAGAAATAATAGAATAGAGATGATAAAACCCATTTACCTGCAGTCAGGTGAAAATAATAATGGAAATGAGAAATTAAAGAGAGAGAATGAGGGTTGGGGCAGAGGCCCGTGTCATACAGCTGCTTTGAGCCGCATCAAGCAGGATTTGTTTTGAGTCTCTTAAGAGAATTGATGACAACAAATGGTACAAAACAAGATGGAACCACGGCTGACCACAACAAGCACTCTGAAGTTTGATTTAGTGTTATGAGTGTGGACAACAGAAGGATTTCATTCCAAAAACCGATAAAAAAATAGATAAAAAAATGGTACTGACATTCATTGCTCAATATTTCAAAAATACAGACGATCTAAAATCTCGCTATTTTGGGATGTAGGAAAGCCAACAACCTAAATGTTTTTTCCTAGTACATTTTATTCTCTAGACAGCAATCCTTTTTAAGTGTAGGTGTCACTTTTTTCAAATGGTGGATATCTCCTGTTGAGAAAACTATTTATTTCTAAATATAGAAATGGACAAAAATGATTTCCCACAAGGGAAGGAACACCTCAACCACGACGAAGCATATGTTTTACCATGGTGTTACTGTGAGAGGGCGATGTACTCCCTCATCCTCCACCTTCAGTAAGCCTATTATTACCAACAGCCTCGACACACAACAGTGAATAATCCCACGTCTTTACTACTGCTGCAAGTAAACAGAAGATAATCCTGACTAAATATTACACATTCTTCCTACATAGCCAAGCACTGATGGATTCCCGCAGCCCTCCTCCACATCCTCCTAGGAAACTACAAACCCTGGTCATGTTAACTAGAAAGGGGGGAAAAGGAAACACAGAAACAGAAATTGAGCAATGTCACCAAGTTGTGGTATAAAGGTTTGACAGTCCCTCTGCACAACTGAGCCCATCTTTTAGGTAGAAAAAAATACATCATTGATATCCTGTTTTGTGTGATGCAAGCTAATGCAGTATTTGTGTATTTTAACCTGGATTGGTAGCCTATAGCAGTGGTGGGCAATCGTGTGCCATGGAGGGCCGAGGGTCTGCAGGTTTTCACTCCAATCAAACACTACACCAGGTGATTTCACTGACTGACACACCTTCAAGCAGAGAGGAGGGACTAACCAGTGAAATCACCTGGTGTAGTCTTTGATTGGAGTGAAAACCTGCAGACTCTCGGCCCTCCATGACACATGACACACCCACCCCTGTCCTATAGTATTACGTGAACACAACAGCATCAGAACTAGCTCTCATGATGACTGACCTGAGTCTAATACAATTAACGATATTGTGATTATAAAAAGGTAATAAAAACAAGAATCAAGAAACATTCCATTGCTTACAAAAAAAAGTGCCACGATGACAATTTGTATCGAGAATCAATATGGTTTCAAACGGACATCTGAACAATCCCCAACCCCACAGGGAGCACGGAGCTGCACTTTGATGCTTATCACACAGAATTATAGTAGGAAGCAGACTAAATTATTGCACAATTGCCATTTTTTATAAATGAACAGATGCAAGGATAGGAGGATGTTTCTGCTCGTAGCCCAGAGGGTTTGGCTAAGCACTTCTCAGATATCCATCAGCTCACAGATGTCCTTGTACCGAGGACAGAGCCAGCACTATTAAAAAGAAAAGTTTGTGGAATACAGTTATACATGATATTACGTTCACGCAGACACCTCACCGCCAAACATGCACAAGCTTTTGGATCAAGATAGTGAAATGCCCTCATCTATATGTAAAGACAGCGAGAGAGAGAGAAAGGGAGAGAGAGCCTAATCAAATATAGATGCAGGGTGTCTCCACAGGCTTGTCCTTTGGCATCTATTAGAAACTCACTTGTCCTTCAGACCCCGACACCTACCTCTGGTCTATTTATATACACACCTCTGCACAATTTCTGTGTGTGTGTGTACAGGTTTGGGTAGGTGGTGGAGTACACTGCTGACATTTACTTGTCTCCATTCTCCTTTTTTCTTTGCAGGAAAGGAAAAAGAAAGGAAGTTTCATTAGATTACATTTAATCTGTCAGGATAAGAGTGTAAATTCTTGTCTTGTCATTTTCTTCAGTTTCCTCTGTTACTTCTGGTATTGCTGCCACGTTTTCTTATTGTGTTCCAGTCTTTTCTTTAGGGAAAATCACATTGTTACACTGTTCTCTGCAAATTAAGTTCATATGATTGTCTGGTGGATCCTCATTTGGACCAAGAGGTCTTGAACCACTTTCCTCCAACTGTATCTGACCAACAGCAGTAACCTGAGTCCATCCAGATCTTCCGGTCCGGTCTGTTCCAACCTGCCCTGCCCCCCCACACCCCCCCGAACTCATTCAGGACATGACAGACCAGCTAGTCATCCAAATCAACAGCTGGTAGATATTTAACATCTGATCTGTTTACTCTATAAGCTCTACATATTTGACTTCACTACACAGTAATATATATATATATATATATATATATATACACACAGTTGCAACAAAAAGTTTATTCCTGCATTTAACAAATAACACACAAACAATACTTTTACATGTTTTTATTGAACATACCATGAGCAGCCTAAGCTGGAAAAAGTCTGTGAACCTCTAGGATAATGATTTCTATGAAAGGGGGTAATTGAAGTCAGGTGACAGTCATTATGGATTAGAGGTGTCCTGTCACATAAAAACCCCACAAGGTTTGGTTACCAACAGAGTCAGCGCTCCAAAAAAAGACATCTGTTGAAGTGGAATATGCCGCGGTCAAAATAAATTTCAGAGGACCTCTGAAGAGTTGTTGAGGCTCATGAGGCTGGAAAAGGCTAGAGAAGCATCTAAGACTTGGGCCTCCATCAGTCTACAGTCAGACAGATTGTATACAGATGGAGAGAATTCAGTGCCATTGCTGCTCTCTCTAGGAGTGGGCGTCCAGCAGAGATCTCTGCAAGAGCACGCTACATAATGGTCAAGGAGGTGACAAAGAACCCTGAGATAACAGCTGAGGATCTGCAGGCATCTCTTCTAACTTTCTAACACCTGTGTCCATGAGTCCACAATAAGAAAAATACTAAACAAGAGTGGTGTTCATGGGATAGCAATGAGGAAACTACTGTGCTCCACAAACAAAACACCCGTCTCAAGTTTGCCAAAGACCACCTGAATGTTCCACAAAGCTACTGCGACAATGTTCGGTGCACAGATGAGACAAGAATTGAACTTTTGTCTCAACGACCATGAAGCAAGGTGGAGGGAGCATAATTTGCTGCCTCGGGGCCTGAATTCAGAATTGAATCAGGAAATTCTACAGACGGAAAGTCACATTTCCTGACCGTAACCCTTATTGAAATGTTGTGGCATGAACTGAAGCAAGCCGTTCATGCAAGACATCCCAAAAATATCAATGAACTGAAACGGTTCTGTAAGGATACATGGTCCAAAATACCTCCTACCTCCGTACCCACCGGACGCGCAAGCGGACGCACATGCACACGCGCGCGCTGCTGCGCTTCACTTCCACTCCCATGTTAACGAATGCCGCGGATCCCACCGGCCGCGGATCCCACCGGCCGCGGATCCCACCGGCCGCGGATCCCACCGGCTTTTTCCGCTCGGGGCGCATGTCATAGAAATACATTGTCTATGCACAATATCTGCATCATATCACCACATATGAATGTTTTTCAACCTACTAATAGTTTTACTAGTATTATTAATTATTTTAATACATATTTTATTTTAATATAGGCCATAATGAAAAAGGGAACATTATGGGATGAATGAAGTTAAATCAAGTCATACTTTTTGCATATAACCAGTTATTCCCATTTTTATAATGCTTTTCTTTATTATAGTATACACATATATATATTTGTTCAATTAATTAAGACTATTCTTACTTCTGTTTTCATAATGTGCTCTGAAAAAGCAGTTACGCGTCTGTGCTCGTCCGGTGGGTACGGGGCGTAACCGCTGAGCAGAACTGATCAGCAACTACAGGACACGTTTAGCTGCTGCTAAAGGAGGTTCCACCAGTTACTAAATCTCATGGTTCACATACTTTTTACAATCCAAGCTGTTAACGTTTGAACAATATGTTCAATAAAAACATGTAAGTACATTTTTGTGTGTTATTTGTTAAATCACATCGTGTTTATGACTTGGATCGAGATCAGACCACATTTTAGGAGCCATTTACACAGGAATGCAGGTAATGCAAAAGGGTTCACAGACCTTTTCCCGCAACTGTATATGTATACATAGAGAGAGAGCTTACTTTATACAGGTGTTTTGAACAGACTGAGGGATGTAACCTAGAGAAGGAGGTTGGGTGGTAAAGAAAGCAGCAAAAAAGTTTTAAAAAAAACAACAAGAGTGAGTGTTCCTCTCCCCATTTTGAATGTGGGGCACAAAGAGCCTAGAGGAGAAGAGCTAAGTAAATGTCAGCTACGCCTCTCTCTCCCTCTCTGACACACACACACACACACACACACACACACACACACACACACAAATCTATCTCAATTGCTCACACACTCCAGGGCCTATAATCTCCCTCCGCGCCCACACACACACACACACACACACCACATATAGAAACACTCACGACTGGCATATGCAAGTGGTCTTATTTGTATTCTTGAGAACTGGAGCCTGTGTTTCTCTAGCATACACTGATATATCAATTTCATGAATCTTCATATTCCAGTCAGGATGGCGCACACACACACACACACACACACACACACACACACACACACACACACACACACATGTATGAACACAAAACAGGGCACAGCAGCGTCCTTCATCATAATAAGCTAATGAACCATGTCAGTGTCTTTGTCTGTCTCACACCATGGGCACACACAAACACACACACACGCGCGCGCACACACACACACACACACACACACAAAATGAATGTCTAAGGTGAAATGCATCTTGGTCTTTTCCTGCCGAGATTTAAGCCCCTTATCAATCATTTCCTGGTTGATAAATTGGTGTGCCGGATCTCCGGTTAGATTAATCACGCCTGACTGAAAGCCTCTTTATACTCGAGCAGCCAAAGACGCGTCGCTGAGGAAGCCAAAAACTGTGAATGCACGCATGCATGCATGCACACTCACACACATACACACACACACACACACACACACTCACACACACTTTTTCATAAATAGAACATACAGGTAAAGGCCCTCTAGCTACATAATACCACTAAAAATGACTAAAGGAATTTGATATGGGAGGTGCTGGTGGTGGGGAGTCAACTCAAGAGCCCCGTCACTCCGAACCAATCATCTCCCCTCACCAGGCTTCTCCCCTATACTGCCTCAATGTGTAGGAAACGGCTCATTGCTCAGTCACTCGTCCTCTCTCTCATTTACACACACACACACACACACACACACACACACACACACACTCATGCAGCAGTCACACAGCTCCTCTGATCTGAAATATCAATTTGCTCGTCTCTGCACTTCACTGCAAGTACAATGCATGTCCACGCCGCAATATCACATATCACTCACTCTCTCTGAACCCCTCACCTCCCTTTTTTCAATCCCACTCTGTTCATCTTTGATTAAAGGGTGCTTATGTGTGTGGCATTTATAATGCAGAATACGGACTCTTGATTCTCTCTCTCCCTAACACCCTCCATCTTCAGGTGGATACCTTCCCTGCACTTATCAAAGAAGGAAAAGCAGGGCAAGAAAATGAAAGCAAAAAGAAAGCGAGCGGGAGTAAAGTGCTAGTATTCCCTCCTCAGTAGTTGCTGCGGTTAGATCTGCAGAGGACGGAGGAAACACAAAGATTTAGAAAGGAGAGAAAGATAAGATAACAGAATTCCCAGTGTTAATACCAAAGCAGTAGTTTGAGAAGAAAGCCAAGCAAGTTTTCTGTTTACAGATTATCACCTGTGCTGTGTGCAAGTGTGTGTGTGTGTGTGTGTGTGTTTTATCACACAGCAGTGCCTTCACTGTGAGCCAGAGGGGGAAAAAGCAAGATAGGAAGGAAGGAAGGAAGGGTAGAGTTGTTTACATGCTGAAGAAAATACACACTGCCTCACTGTTCGTCCAGCTCCTCCTTTCCCCCTGCCCACTGGCCGCTTCCTTTCAGAGGTGAAGGCTTCCCAATCTAAGTAGGCATGTAACAATAAATTGTGATACAGGATGGTGATAGAAAGGGTCGCAATATGCATCAACGAGCTGAAAATAGTCTTGTGATATCAGATAGGTATGATCAGATCTGAGTAACTACAGTCTCTACACATTGACGTCACAATTTCACAACAAAGCAGCAAGTCATTGTCATTGTTGCCGTATCCATTAAATTGACTATTAAATTGAGTATTAGGGAAGAAACAAGTACTAATCAAGCCTCAACATGTTCAATTGTTAAACTTCAAACATCGCGCAACTACTGAATCATAAATTCAGCATCATGTCTCATCACAAAAACATCACTGCTACATGTATTAATACAGATAGCAGCTATTGAAATGCAGCTTAAGCAGTTGTCATTCTGGAAGACTCTCGCCAGCACATCGCGGCACACTCGGCCAAGCTCCCACCGTCCTTCATCAGCTCCTTCCTGGGCTCCATTCAGCCCTTCCTGTGTCCATCCATTCACGAGGATGCTCATCTCCATACAGCTGGGGCTCCTTGGCAGAACTCTTTCGGTTAAATAACATAACGCACATGAAAGCTTAACCCACCAATAGGGGAACAGGGTGCGAAGTAACCGCCCAATATTACACAAGCACAGGCACCTGATTTCCATATATATATGTCATGTTGAGCAGCAGGCGGCAGCCCTATAATTGGGGCATCCATAAATAAAGAAGGGAAGGAAGCCTGGATTTCTGCTGATTTGTTTGCAGGAGATGCATGTGTGAATAAATTGATGGCTTTCCATTTTAATAATGCAGTACTCTGCTGGTGTCATCTATATTACTTCCTCCCTCCCTCGCTCCCTCCCTGCCTCCCTTCCTCCCTCCTGCACCTGATCACAACTGAACACTAACTGCATCACTTCTTATCATCTCTCTCTTTTACAATTATGCCCTTCTCTCACTTACTCCAATGTTTCCAATTATTCTCGTCTCTTAACCCCACTGCTTCCTCTCTCTATCACTCCGGGGACGGATGTTGCATTTATCCCGTTAATTACAAACAGTCTGCCTCTCTGTCTGATTAGTGCCAGAGGAAAACAGCATCACTGAAGACAGCCACAAAGGCAACAAGTGCTTCATCAAGGCATTCGTGGCTGCGTGCTTGTGTACACACGCACAAGTACACACACAAATTCATGCACAAACACACGCAGTTCATCAAAGCGCACAACAATGTGAATGGTCCTAACCCCCAACCCTCTTGCTCATCATTCAATGTGTATGAGAGGCTGAAAATTTGACTCTCCCTCTCTGGCCTCCTGGCATCCACCCCACTCTGCATTCACATTCATCAATGAGCAGGAAAAACACACAGCGATCAATACAACGCCTGTGTGTGTGTGTGTGTGTGTGTGTGTGTGTGTGTGTGTGTGTGTCATAGTGCAAAGCTAAACTGCAGATAAAGCAAAACTAGCTGATTGACATACAGACATTCATGAAAATCAATATTAATCTACTCCATCCTCTGCTGCTCTTATGAAGCATGCTGATCCTGTGTGTGTGTGTGTGTGTGTGTGTGTGTGTGTGTGTGTGTGTGTACTTTGTAGACTATCAATCAGAACATTGATTGGATTCAATGGGTTCTAGATACGTGGGGGAATGTTAAAGGACCCTTCCAGTGTGGTTGGAGGTTTTTGCTCATTTCCTGCATCCCTGCACTCACCGTAGATCGTAAATGTGCTTCCTTCCCCGTATTTCAAAACAAATACTGTCTAAATATTACAAATTAATCCCAGTAAACAAGGCAGCAAATTGAAGCGGCAATTGTGTAAAATACCTTTAATTTCAGTTTCATTTTACAGATTATAGAGTCTTGCTTTGGTTTGTACATTAGTTTGAGTGGGTTATGGTAACGTAACCGAGAACGTTAGCTATTGGTTGAAAGATTTATTTTGGAGAGGGAAAAGTGGACACTCCCGGTATCTTGCCTCTTCTTTACAAGCAGAAACTGAAAGTCAGACACCCACACTGCAACCACAAGTCACCAGCCTCTTCCCAACCTAAGAAACTGTGTTAGCCAGCTTAGCACAGCTGTGTTAGCCAGTAAGCTAACCCTATTTAACACCACAGCAAAGGCAATTCAGCATTTAATTTTAATCTTATTTGAGAATTCTTATTTATTTGTTATCAATTGGGCTACTTTGCTTTGATGCCAAGCTTAAGCCCAGCCCACGAACAAACTAGTTAGTTGGCTGCCTAGCATCACTACCGCAAGTTTTCTAGCTCGCTTAATTTAATGCATCTCAGTATGGTTAGACCTTCAGACAATGCACATAGATTATAAAGAGAGGGTGCATATTGTTTCTATTGTTGCATTATATATGCCAAGTTACAGCATGCAGCCTCCATTGCTGCTTACAGGGTGATTTGTGGTCTATAGTGCTCTGAAATTGTCCTTTACGTAAGTATGAGGACACAATACAATAGGACTGGATGTTGTGAGTATGCCAGATACAAGGACAGAAACAGAGGCAGAAGCTGCACCGCATCAGTCTGTGTGACAGGCTTATGCCTTTATGTTTGTTGTAGGAGGCCAAGCCATCCCACACACTAGGACAGAACACACTGACTGAGAGTAAAGCATGCCTCTAAGAAACAAGAATCTGATCTAGGATCACCTCGCTATCTTTGATTCTTCTTCTTCATTAAGTGCAACAAAAAAAAAATGAAGCGCTGAGCGTAAACCACTGTTACTGTCTCAGAGACTCCACTGGAGTTCATTTTCCTCTACACTTTAAAGGTTTCTTTCCACAAGTCAAGTTGATTCAAATGGTAAACAGTGATAATGACAGGCGATGAAGTGATGATGAGACATGCTGCTCCATGATGGCTCAAATCTAATCTACAGCCAAGTTTCCATACTGCTTAATGAGGACAGGGTGTGTAGCCAAAGACCAACCCAGCAGCCCAGTTTCCAAAGCAGGCTGAATCCCAAATGGAGCCCATTACTGCTCAAAACTACACCGTGAGCAATTGGGCTGGCCATGTTCAATAAGATTCATGTGGAAAGCACCCAACTTTTCTGCTTTCAATATGGTTCGGCTAATGAAGTGAATCTTTGCTCATATGCCGAATTAGCAAGCCCATATAAGGAATAATTTAAAAAAAAACGTTTTTAATCATTTTTGTTTACTTTTGATTTGCAAGCTCTTGTCGGCTCGGACAGATTTGCTCGTGTGCCTGGTGAGCGAGGGCTGCGGGCGCCAGCAGGCTGCAGGCCACGGGCCTCCAAGGCAGCCCAGTTTCCACAGCAGGTGCAGTAGCATCATGGACCAGACCCACTCCACTTTGGCCTGCTCACTATTTCCAGCCTTAGACACCACTGCCCCCCATGGGAATACCTGCTAAGAATAGAAACAAGCAGAAGCATCTCTTTCTCTGTGTGAGAAAGATGCTCGCACAACACACACACATACACATACACACACACACATGCACACACATATGTATAAGGACCACTTGCATACATCAGGCTGCCCTTGCAGTATCCCAGCTCAGATGAGTCAGGACTTCCCTGTTATGTCAGGCCCTGGGACCTTCTGCTGTTAGACTCACCATTGGAGTCCTGAAACTGGCATGTCTGTGCAAAATGGCAGTCACCCAGGAATACACGCTAACAGCACTTCTGACAGCATACATGCATCTATAGGGCCCAGAAAGAGGATAACTGTGCACAATCTGTATCAGCTCGTGAGACCCAGGAAGAGACTCTCTCAAGTGTGTGTAGTTTGTGTACAGTGTAGTGCTGAGCGTTAACACTGTATGCCATTTTCAAAAAAGATATGATGACAGTGTGTATGTGTGTTGTAAGGAAAAGACGTGGACCCCCCCCCCCAGGACTGGGAGGCAGCAGACTCTTTAATATTTCAGAGCAGTGATAAATAAGTCAGACAGACTGCAGAGAGATAAGGTGACTCTGTGGGGAGGAGAGCGGGAGGGGAGAGAGGTAGAGGAGGAGGGAGAAAGGGAGAGAGGGAAGTAGAGATAGAGAGGCCGAAAGTGAAAGGTGGAGAGAGATATATACGGCAATAGAGCAAAAGGTCAAAGAAGACATGAAGAGAAGGAATGGGGGGAAAACAAAAAAAAGCCTCCTCATACTATCAAATGCAGCACAGCCTCCAGCAAAAGGAGGAGACATCTGCTTCACAATCCAGAGAGGAATCACTACAAACACTTGACCATACGAGAAAAAAGCCCCCAGCCTCCACACACAAGCATACCCACACACACACACACACACACACACACTATATCTCTAGTTGCACTCCCCCAGCAATAGTATCCTGGAGACACTCAAGGTGAATGACAGATTTTGATTTCTGTGGACAAAAGAGATTGGGGAATGAGAAGGAGGCAGATAAGTAGGTAAGGTGGGAGAGAGAGAGAGAGAAACGGAGGGAAAACAGAGACGGTTGTTGTCGGAAAAGGTCAACAGAGACAGAGAGCGGCGTGAGAGAAAGATGAGATGAAAAGCCGAGAAAGAAAGAGATAGAAAAGTATGTCATGCTTACTGGGAAGAGGACTGTCCCGCGTCACCGTGGCCTTCAGTCTGACAGATTTACCATCAAAGACTTCGACTGACACTTCATACACAATCTGACTCACAGCTTGTTGTGCAGTTGTGCTGAGCCTGTATCAGTAAACTGCACGTTTCACAGACACACAGCCTAAGCCTCTAAATCTAAGCAAACTTTGCTCTGCTGCTTTCTGAGTAACACGAATAATGCTGCAGGCCTGAAGTATAATATCTGTGGGCTTTAGGCGAGGCCTTGCTCTCTATAATATCCATGTTTTCATCCCCATCTCTTCTGAAAGTAATAACTTCATCCCCGTCTTTTCTCCTCCTCCACACAGCAGCTTCCTCTTCTGCTGCCTTACCCTGTAAGCCTACAGCATCTCTCCTCTCTCTGTCTCTTCATCAATCCCTCTAGCCTCTCCTCTCTTCTCCTCTGCTGGAGAAGCCTAACATCTTTCCTCCTCTTCTCCTCCATCTCCATCCTCCTCTCCCCTCCCCGCACTCAGGACAGCTATCATCTACACCTCCACCCTTCTGCCCTCTCACCCTCAATAAAAGCATCTCTCCTCCCCTCCTCTTCGTCCTCTGAGCAGCTGCAAGTATAGCTGCCGGCTCTGGATAAGCTCATTAAACAACTCGGCCAGAGGGCAACGTACAGACTCGTACTGCGGACAACAAACACACGCAGGTTCTGTATGTGTCAACGCACAAACACATGAGAGAGAAAAGGAAAAAAGAGAGAGTAAAACAGCAAAGGAAGCAGGAGTGAATTGGAGAAACAAACGGGAAGAGGGATGATGAAAAAGAAGAGATAGCCGAATCCACAGAGAGTGGGAAGATCTGAACGTATAGTCCAAATCTCCCTAGTGGGATTAGTGTAAATCTAATCTGCCCCGCTGTCTCCTCTACTTCTTTTAGCCTGGGTTTAGAGACGCTCTGAGGAGCAGTTAGCATTAGCCAACATCACCACGAGCTTCCTCTACACCACACTAATCAATTACCAACCTGCCTATCCGCCGATGAACTTCCCATCCAGTCCCAGCAATTACTGGCCCACGGCCCACAGCACCACACACACACACACATAACACACACACACACACACCCATTTCCCATTAAACAGGATCTGAGGTAGCTATCCATTGTCCTGTTGTGGGAGTGTACCTATGAAAGAAAGAAAAACCTAGCTTGGATATGAGAGGAAAAGGCTGGGTGAGAGCAGTTATGTCACTGTGGTTATGAAGTGGGAACAAGCTATCCCAGATTTGTTGAACTAGACCCCTGACACCTCCGGAAGCTCTGGCGATGGATTCTGCTTAACCTACTTAACCTGGCTGCCTTGTTGCAGTCACACAGACAGGTTAAGTTCAGGGCTTACTCTCAGGTTGCCTTTTGTGGCCTTCAGCCCATCTGATGACATAGTTCAGGATTAAAAACAAAAAGGTCTAACAAATCCAGATGGAATCCAGGTTAAATCCCACTGGAAGATCAGGTTTACTTATTGCAGTTACTGGTATGAAGAAGTAGGCCTGGGCTTCAATTCTCACTCTGCCTCCTTTTCCTCTCCACCCTGTCCTCCCCACTTTCTCTCTCACTCACTCTCTCCTTACGGCTTTATCTACCCAATACCCAGCAGGACGTTCACCAGAAGGCCTCACCAGTATTAAATTACCCTTTCTTATAATATCTTTTCATATATTTTAGTGTGAATTTCTCTATTTTATATTGTTTTCTTGACCTTTGCCTTTTACAGTACTTGCTTTTATTCTTGTTTTGTTTTTATTCTTCTCTTGCTATGTTTATCGTTATTGTTTATTGTTATGCACCAAACACCAAGTCAAATTCCTTGTATGTGAAAACATATTTGGCAATTTAACTGTTCTGATTTCTGGAAGAAAGAAATAGGGAACCAAAGAGAAAAACAAGCAAGTGAAAGAAAAAAATACTCTTAGGTTCATAAATCTCAAAGGGTACAAGTATAAGGTGGAGACCAGCAGTGCTAGTGCCTAGCACACACACACACGCACGCA